>JAFVLL020017815.1:0-14749 GCA_021397915.2 Tor tambroides | reverse complement strand
TTTATATAGTAGCATTAATTTGTATGTATTAGTTTTAGTTCAGGTCAAGTTTTTGATATACTGTTACAGTTTTTGTTAATATTTTGAATTAGATTTTATTTTTATATTTCACTTTAATTTTAGTTAAAAGTAAGTAATTTGTCTGAGTGTTTTTTAATTAGTTTTCTTTTTTAAAAATATGTCTATATATAGTATTTATTTTTTATTTATTTAGTTTTAGTTATTTTAGTACTTCAGTTTACTTTATGAAAATAAGAAATGTTGCTTTGGCAACTTGCTGAAAAAAATTATGTGCTTTTTAAATATTTTATTTCAAGTATAACTCAAATGCTTTTGTTATGGTTTTAGTTTGTTGTTTCATTTTTATTTCAAGTAATGAACATTTTTTCATAGTTTCAGCTGACAGTAATACCACTGGCATGCATGTCTGCTAATGTCTGTATATAAATACATCAGAGAGCGTGTGTAGAAAAGGGTTTAATGACTTTGCAGTGATTCCATTACTTATCTGCATTAACGGCTTTGGCTCAGCTGTAGTGACAATGACAGCTGTTTGTGCAAACATCACTCTGAGCGCTTTCACGTCTGTATCTCATCCTAAACCAGACTGCAGGACGATTCAGAGCTCAAAGCCAGAGCTAAATAGAGAAAGCCATCGACGGAATGAAACATTAAGAACCTGAAATATGTTTCTCCTGAGGCAGAACATCTCAAAGCAGCACACGAGCAGTGATGTTGCACCGAGAACCGCCGTGCGCAAACCCAACTCCGACGACTCCAAGAGGCAGATGCGACGAAAAGCCAGCTGCGTTGAGAATTTATCGTCCATCGATCGAATCCGCAAACATGCGACCAGACATCTGGGCTACAGCACGCTCAGCTTGGCCATGCGAGGTCTGGAGGAGATGCCGGACGAACTGTGGGAGCTCCAGGAGCTCCAGAAGCTCAACATCTCTTTGAACGCTCTCTCCGTTCTCCCATCCAGCTTGGGGAACCTGGAGAACCTGGTGATCCTCAATGTGTGGGGGAATGAGCTGCTCAGCCTCCCGCCGGAGATCGGACGGCTCGGAAAGCTGCGAGTGCTCTTCGCTCACAGGAACAGGCTGAGCAACGTTCCTGAGGAACTGGGATCCTGCTCCAACCTGGAGGTCCTGAGTTTGGCCAACAACCAGATCGTCACGCTTCCCAACAGCCTGTCGGAGCTGCGCCGGCTCACCAAGCTCAACCTCAGCTACAACCACATCCAACACATCCCAGCCTGCGTCTACAGCATGAGGAGCCTGAACTTCCTGCATCTGGCCAACAACCGTCTGGAGAACCTGGCCGATAAAATCCAGGAGCTGGTGAACCTGAAGATCCTGATCGTGGAGCAGAATTCGCTGCATGCTCTTCCCAGGACGCTGTGCTGCCTGACGGGGTTGGAGCTGCTCAATGTGGACTTCAACCAGCTGCAAAGCGTTCCCGATGAGATCTACAAACTCCGCAGGCTGGAGAAGCTCGCCTGCCATCCGCTGGATAAAGGCCTGCATATCGTCCACAACCCGCTGGTCAAGCCCATTAAAGAGGTTCTGCAGGGAGGTCTTAAGGCACTTTATAACTACCTCAAACCTGCATGAAGATCATTCACAAAGAAGACACAAATCGAATTGCTTTTTGTGAGTCAAAGCAGTGCAAAAAATGGCTTTCTTCTTCTGTATGTTTGTCTTGTATTCCAGTTCAAATATCTAAACATTTAAAATGAATAAACAAACATAAAAATCATATTTACTAATGTTTTCGGAAAAATGTTGCAAATTTGCTTAAAACAGGAGGAATTTTTATTTTTCTTGTTTTAAATTAAATTTGTTTATTTTGTCAGAAAACAAAACTTTGTATTTTAAGTCATTTTGCTTCTTCAGTAAACGTATCTTGATTTATGAACCTTTAGATATTTTACTGGAAAACAAAAGAAAAATACTGAAGAAGAAAATTATTTTTTGCAGTGTGTATGGACAGAGTAAAAATGTTTTTTTAAAGTAAATAAACACTGTTACACTGTTACACAATAAACATTTACACTGTAAAAAAAATATTTTTTGTACTTTTTTTTTTTTTTTACAGTTAAATAAAACATACATTTTACTAGAAAATGATAATTGGGCTATAGGTTTTACAAGACAATACTATTTTAGTCTTTCAACTTCAAAATTTCATGTGTACTTCAATGTGTTGCTTGCTTTTTCTTTGTATTTGTGAAATTTACGAGCAATTTCTGAGTGAAAATTGTTTCAATAAAATTGTTTCTATAAAAGTTTTCAGTGTAAGGGCCAGTTTTTAATGTATTTTTTTTAAAAAAATATATATATTATTTTCAATTTTCACCTGAATTTTAACTTTTTCTTTTTTTTAGGGTAGTTTTTATTAATTTGCATATTTTAAAATTCTATTTAGATATTATTTAACCCACTGGTCAAGCCCATTAAAGAGGTTCTGCTAGGAGGTCTGAAGGGACTTTATAACTACCTCAATCCTGCATTAAGATCATTCGCAAAAAAAGATGTGAATCGAACTGTTTGTGAGTCAAAGCAGTGCAAAAATGACTTTCTTCAGTGTTTTTGTCTTGTTTTCCAGTTCAAATATCTAAACGTTTTTAAATAAAGATATATTTACTAATGGCTTGAGTCTTGTTTTCTGAAAAATGTTTCGGATTTGTTTAAAAAAGAAGAATTTTCCCAGTGAATTCGGCTAAAAATGACTTTCTTCTTCAGAGTTTTTGACTTGTTTTCCAGTTCAGATATCTAAACATTAAAGAAAAACACATTTACTAATGTTTTCTGGAAAATGTTGCAAATTTATTTAAAACAAGAATTTTCCATGTGAATTAAATTTATTTTTCTGACCCCATTGGCAGATGTTTTTCTTGTTTTGAATGTAAATTTGCTTATTTTTAAACCATCTGTCAGAAAACAAGAATTTATCTCAAGTCGTTTTGTTTCTTCAGTAAATGCATCTTAATAATAAGTAAATAACAGAGTCATTATGTCCATTTTTAACATTTACACTGTAAAAAAATATATTTTTTGAAGTTAAATAAAACAAAGATTATTACATTTTACTAGAAAATGATAACTGAGGTATAGGTTTTACAACTATACTTTTAATATAATCGAGAAAAATGTAATTCACATATGTCTGTGATTGGCTACAAAGCTCAATGTTGCAAAACCACATAAATATAAACCATTAATGCTCTATAAGTGCAAACACAAACATGCTTGGGAACTAAATATGAAAACTAAATTTAGTTCATGTGTGACTTTATTTCTATTTCAGTTAGTTTTAAAGGCAAGAATTTCATCTAATTTTCATCTTATCTAATTATTTTAGATAACAAAAATGTTTTATTAGTTTTTTTATTAGAAAAAGAAAAAAGCCAGCACATGAAAAAGGGGGAGGGGCTCCAAATGCAAGCTGGATTTACTGAAAACGTTTACTTAAAATTGCAAAAATAAATAATTTGAATTAGGTGCTGAAGAAGAAGGTCATGCTGTGACCAAACCTTTGCCATTTCTTTCCATTTTTAGTAAATTTGTAGCTTTACCTTGTAGTTTTCCCTTCTTTGACCTTTTATCGCATGCCGACATTCTGCCGCTTGATCTTTCTAACACTAACTGTAGATACATGCGTGTCATTCCTGCTTCATGTGTGTGTTTTCATCAGCGATAGAGATGCTTAATGTAGAATTGAGCCACCAGCTCATAAATCTGGATCTAAACTAGAACCCGTGTGCGTGTGAACAGGGTAAAGTGTGTTTAAAAGACATAAATCACTGTAAACGGAAACAGGAACAACATGATAAATGAACCAGCCGTGACCCACAAGAGAGAAACCTATCCAAATTATCCAGCACACGACGCGGGACATCAGCTGTAATGATCAGAGAAATGAGAGAGAGAGAGCAATTGGTGAAAAAAATGATGAAAAATTAAAAAATGAATTTGACCTCCAAACCAAACTCCAGTGTAATTCGGCCCTAAACAGAACCACAAAATGACTTATCAATCAAACAATTAAAAGAAAGGCAAATTCTTTCAAAATACTGACTCTGAGACCACGACTTCGAAATAGAGAAAGGAAGACATAAAAAATCCTGGATTCCTAGAGAACAGCGATTACACTCGACTTAAATCAAACAGAGGATGAGAAACACTTTCTTCTTGTCTGTCCCAAGTACACTATTACAAGGGAAATATTTTTTCCTCAATTTGCGGCATTGAATTGTTCATTCCTTACTCTAAATGACTCACAGAAACTCTGCTATCTACTTGGAGAGGGCGACTTCGCAGCCAAACTAGCTGCAAAATATGTATACACCATACACACCATACGAAACGGTTAATCTATTGTATTCATTTGCTTTTTTTTTGCTTTTTTTTTTTTTTACATATTATTCATTGTATATAATTGTAATTAATATAATTAAAGGAACACTCCACTTTTTTTGAAAATAGGCTCATTTTCCAACTCCCCAAGACTTAAACAGTTGAGTTTTACTGTTTTTGAATCCATTCAGCCGAACTCCGGGTCTGGCGGTAGCACTTTTAGCGTAGCTTAGCATAGATCATTGAATCTGATTAGACCGTTAGCATCGCGCTCAAAAATGACCAAAGAGTTTCAATATTTTTCCTATTTAAAACTTGACTCTTATGTAATTACATCATGTACTAAGACCGACGTAAAATGAAAAGTTGCGATTTTTTAGGCCGATATGGCTAGGAACTATACTTTCATTCGGGCGTAATAATCAAGGAACTTTGCTGCCGTACCATGGGTGCAGCAGGCACAATGATATTACGCAGCGCCTGAAAGTAGTCCCTGGCTATATCATAACTAGTTACCTAGCTGGGTACTACTTTCAGATGCTAATGGTCTAATCCGATTCAATGATCTATGCTAAGCTAAGCTAAAAGTGCTACCGCCAGACCAGGAGATTGGCTGAATGGATTCAAAAACGGTAAAACTCAACTGTTTAACTCTTGGGGAGTTGGAAAATGAGCCTATTTTCAAAAATAATGGAGTGTTCCTTTAATATTAGAGATACCGTCTGCTGTTTGTATTTTTATTTTATTTATTTATTTTCTCTCATTTATTGTCTCCTTTATTACTTTGGTGGTGTAATTTATATTCTGTATTTTACACATCTAAAATGCTTTGGCAATACTGTAACACAAATGTCATGCCAATAAAACAACTTGAGCTTGAGAGCTGGAGATAGAGAGAGAGAGAGAGAGAGAGAGACAGGCATCAGCAAAGGCAGACAACTCACCCTGAAAGAAGACAATGACACAAAGCCGACAGTGAACATTTATCACAACGGCACAGTCATAGTCCAGGGACCAGAAACCAGCCTTAATGAATTCCAGAGGAACTTTAGAAACCTTAAAGGGGAGGTTCAGGAAGTTAAGAAAGATCCTGAAGTAAAGAGCCAGGCAGAAGATGAGACCGGCACAACCTCAGTTACCATCACTGACCCCAGCTCAAGAACACACGGGCACACCAGCACTCCTGCGTCTCCCAAGATAAAGGCTTTGAGAGATAACATCGCTGAGCTGGAGCAGGACTTCTTCCTGTTTAAAGAGGAAACTAACAACAACCTTCATCAGCTCCTGAACCTGACCAGTGTCCAACAACTTCAACAACTCTGCTCTGCCATCAGACACCTGGAGGAGGCCAATCAGGAGCTGAGGAGGGTGAGAGAGGAACTGGTCAGAAGAGAACAACACGGCCACACTCTGGAGAGACTGCTGGAAGACACCAGAACCCAGCTACACACAATACAACACCACCAGAGTGTCAGCACACAATCTCAGAGCCCCTTCACCTCTGCGACCCGTAAGTCTCCTCAAAAACACAACAGAACCTCGAGAGGAAGGACAGCAGCACTCAGATTCATCCACCAGCTACAACATCATCATCCACGAGCAACAGCAGAGAACAGAAAAGAGAAGACAACATCGTCATCTTCTTCGACTCCAACGGCCACCATCTTTACCCCAGATGACTGTTTCCAGGGAGATCCATGAAGAAGTTCTGGTGTCCCACCTGACACTCTGCTTTAAAGGGGTCATCGGATGCCCATTTTCCACAAGTTGGTATTGTTATGTGTATCTGTGCGACACTTATATTCTTAGTCCATAGGTGGCGTTGTGGGGGATTCCCATTTCACAAGAGTCGCGTGACGTCATCAAGGATTCCGGATAAATAAATAGGCTACAAACGAAAATTGAGATTTTGTTGCGATTTGTTATTTTTCATTACATTCATATTACATTATTACATTAACCTTTTTTATATTAAATAGGCCTACTTGTATGACAATTTAATTGTTTGAACTAATGTGGTTAACAGGTGTTTAGGAGTAAGATCAATTTTTCATGACATTAGCCTACTAGGCTACTGCTGAGATAATTCCAGGCGATTAAAATTAAACAATTAAAAGCCGTCTTACATATTTGCAGGGTGATAGTTTAGATGATTATCATGTCTCCTGTTTAACAAGAAACTTTGACTGTCATCAGATCTCGGCAATGGCAGATCTGGCTCTGTTGGAAGACCTCCATGCGCCCTTAAGACGTGAGAGGATTTTTCAGGACCGCAGGGATCTTTTTATGGAGAGTGATGAGTGGCTTTTAAGTCGCTTTTGTCTTCTAAGGCATCTCCTTGTAGAATTATGCCACAATTTGGAACCGCAGTTAAGGAGACGAACCAGGCGTTCAAATGCTATACCTGTGCCTGTGCTATACCGGTGCTCTCCACGTTGGGGTTTTTGGCTACCGGGACCTTTCAGCGAGAGATAGAGGATAGATCTGGTATTTCACAGCCAACTATCAGCAGAACTATGCCAGCACTGTTGGCAGCTATCAAGTCCCTTTCTCATCGCTATATCCAATTTCCATATGACAATGCGCAGCAAACTGTGATTAAAAGAGAACTTTATGAGATTGATGGGTTTCCTAATGTGATTGGTGTAATGACTGTACCCATGTGAGACTGAAGGCACCATCCATGAATGACTATGCATTCATCAATCGCAAAAATTTTCACTCGATAAACGCACGACTCTTTCATTTTTCAAAATACTAGTAGCGTAGGGACTCGGCTACAGGAGGGCGCACTGCAGTGCTGGAGTCACCTCCTCGGTGAGTACATACTGCTTTAGTATTTTAAAGGTATTTCCAAATAACACAAGTTGGTTCGTCTGAACTTCTAAGATCAGAGTTTCTATCTCTTGGTCGGAGAAGTTCCTCTTTTTGGCTGGGTTGCGTTTTTCCATGTCATAAACTGTAGGGGCGAGGTTTTTAAAACGTGAATATTTAAGGGCATGATATTCAAATGACGACTGTTTTCAGCCACCACATTTATCAACATACGATCATTTGTACGATGGGATTGCCTGCATTCGAATGTTTCATGAATCACACGTGAACCTTGTCGTAAATTGATTTGTGTGCTTGGATCCGCGCTCATTTCTACGTTAGATTGATCAATGAGGCCCTATGGGTCTATAGTCAAGAATGATCATTATTTCCTAATGACTTGTAATTTGTTTATTTATTTTTAAATGTAACATTTGTAAAATGGATCCACTCACTGTTTTCCTATATATTCTCTATTTTACCATTTTAACGGATTATTCTACATTTTTATTTTTTACATGATTGGGTCATGAACTCATGCATTATTCTGGTAATTACAATATCACTCAATGTCATCGTTTAAAGTAACATGTTATAATATTCAAGGAGTGTTTTCTTCACCTTTTGGGGAGAACATTTCTAACCCTGATTTTGTTAATATTATATATCATTTAGATCAAAATAATATAAATAAGTGTAATAATATAAGATATTCACAGTGAGCAGTAACCTCGGAAAACTATTCTGCTCTATTATTAAAGACAGATTAGTTCAGTTCATTCAAAAACACAACATTCTAATCGATAGTCAAATTGGATTTATGCATAAACAGAGAACATCAGATCACATTTACACACACTTATACAAAAACACATTCAGCAGACAAAACAAGGAATAATATTTGTTTGCTTCATTGATTTCAAAAAAATCACAAGATATGGAGAAATGTTTGATGCTTCAAGACTCTCTGAGGCTGATTATATTAGGTAATGTATTAATTCTGTTGTAAATCATTTGATAAACATGTATTTTAGATTACATTTTATATTGAAATAGTGTATTGTAGGTTACATTATTGCTTATATTTAGTCATTTCAGGTAAACCCAGTGGCTTTTGACTATTCGAGGGTCAGGTGGTTGTAAATTCATACCTCAGCTTTGTAGCTGGATTTGCAGTCTTATTACACCTTCAGTCTGGCGTCCCAGGAGCAGGCATCTTTTGCACACTTGAATTTTTTCAAAGGGAACATGTTTTACTTGAGCAATTTCATTTGTGAAAAAGGTTACTTATTTAGTTTAAGTATTGGTAAATGCTAATTGTATTGTATAAGTGGCATTTTTACATTTATTTTATTGAGCTAGTTTCATTCAATATTGAACTTTATTCTAAAGCTTCTGCTTGTATTTATGTGCAGATATTTTGTTGGAATCACAACACTCACTGGATACAAGACGGATACATAGAGGCAAAACAAGTGGAAAGGTCTCAGAGAAGAAGGACAACTCTCGTGTCTGCTCATCTCAGAAAGTTAATTCTGGACTTTCAGTATGTATTTATTAAATTGTCTTTTGCAAGAATGTTCTTAATTTAATAGAACATAAGCTAAAACAACTGAATTTGTGCTGTAATGTTGATTCCAACATTTTATTTTAATCCTTTTCTTAAAAAAAATAAAATGGCCAAAATGATACTAATTCTGTTGATTGTCCTTATTTTTTTAATAGAAAGTACACTCAGAATATGGCTTAAAAATTTTTAACAGATATTTGCAGTTATTTTGTGCTATGCTATGTGATTTTTATGATAAGATTTTAACTGTTGAAAGACTGAAATTTTAATTTTACCAGTAAAAGCCTTGCAATGTCTTTCTGGCAGTTTTAAAGGGTTAGTTCACCCACAAATGAAAATTCTGTCATTAATTACTCACTCCCTCATACGCTTCAGTTCGCACCGTTTTCATTTTCGAACACAAATTAAGATAGTTTTTGATGGAATTCCGAGTTCTACGGATCTACGAACGCTACTTATCTTCAACTTCGCACTCACTGGATTATAACATTGCATCGCCCTCAAATTACATCTTGGATCTTTCCTCACCTCATCTGTCATCTAACTCTGATTACTCATGTTAAGTTTCATTTATTAACTTTCTTTAATGCGCAAAGACTGCTCGGGTGTTTATATTGTTAATTTTTTTGGCAGATATATGTGCACTTGGGAATAAAAACACACAAAAAAAGATTATTTGTTTGATGAAGTGGGTTTTATTCAGTACCAGTCGATTTTCTGTTGAACCCCCTCAGAGTAACATCTTTTAAAATAAATGAGGTGTTGCAATATTTACGCTTCGATTTGAACGAAAATAGCGCATCCGGTATGCGGCTGACACAGAAAAGTGTACGCAGTTTGCGTCCAGCGGATATTCTCCAAATTGGCGCTAGGGTGACACGGAGGAGACAAATTTGAATAAAGTCATTATTTTTTTTGCGCACAAAGTATTCTCGAAGCTTCGTAAAATTACGGTTGAACCCCTGATGTCACATGGATTATTTTACCGATCTCCTTGCTACGTTTGATCATGTAAGGACCCTTGTTGTCTATGGAGGGTCAGAGAGCTCTCAGATTCCATCAAAAATATCTTAATTTGTGTTCCGAAGATGAACGGAGGTCTTACGGGTTTGGAACGAAGGTGAGTAATTAATGACTGAATTTTTATTTTTGGGTGAACTATCCCTTTAATAAATATTTAGTTGCAACATCATTTACTTGGTTTTTATTCATTTGTAAATATATTAAGATTTAAGTGCCAGGTAAATACTGTACTTTAGTGCAATTACAAAATATTGCTGTAAAATAAACTACAAGTTTAATTCAATGTTACTGTAAAAATACTACAAATTACTGTATTTCATATACAGCAATTAACTGCAATTTGCTTTGCAGTATTATACTGTAATCCATTTTACAGCAATTAACAACATTTTTACAGGATTTTACTGACAACTTTTTTGCCAGTAAAATCCTGTAAATTCTACGCTAAATTTTTTACAGTGTAATGTTGCTGCTTTTATTGATCAAATGAAATCTTTTTTATGAGGAATGCATGAATCAAGGAGACTTGGTGTAGATATAGTAAGTTTAGTGTTAAAGTATTTCACAAAACTGAATACACAAATCTTAGGAATATTTTGTTTCTTTTCATGGGTTTGGTGTGTTTCTCCTGACAGGTATTCAAGAGACATGCAATAATACATGACCTTTAAAACTATGTGAGTCTTCAACTCTTCAATCCTGTTCACTATGACAATGGCTTACACAACAAATCACTGACACACAGTTGCACATAAACAAGACTGAAGGATGAGAAATGAACATCCGCGCCCAACAAAGGAATGAGTCCCTGACAGTCAAACCATAATCATCTTACATAATTGAATATTTTGAATATTTCCCCACATTAACTATTTCATAATGCTGACATAATTGTGCATGCATTCTTTCATTCATTCATATGCACTGTGCAAATTTAAGAACAGATGTCCTTATTTAAAGCTGACTTTTGTTAATGTGCAACAATTTGTGGAAACTGTGCAAATCTAGTATATTTAAATTTACATTTATTTATTTAACAGACACTTTTATCCAGAGCGACTTACAAATCAGGAATACATACAACAAAGGGATTCAGAGGGCAGAAGAAGAGAAGTGCTGACAATACAAATTTTTAAACATTGTCTAGAATAGTACAGGCTGGAACCGGGTAGGATTTAAGAAAAATGAGAGCAAAGAAAACTCTAAACTGTAACTATCAGTATACTGTGCTTTTGTTACTCAGGATTTAGTCTCGCGTAGCCAGACTGACGGCTGAAAGTCTGGGAACTCTGGCCACTTTGAATGGCCAAGGCCCGCCAAAGAGGCCATATGACTGACAGGTAAAGCAACCAATCATGTTTCGTTTTGTGCCGCATCATGTTTAGGGGCGTGGAAATGTCACCACAATAACAGACCGGTGTGTAAAACTCTCGGACATACAGTATTTTAAAGATTCTATGCTGCAAACTTTAAATTTTTCACATACTTTTGAAAATTCAGCATTTAGTTGATCCTGACAACCGCTCGTCATCAGTTGTAAACACGACTTTTCAGAAACTGTTTGAAGCCCTTCAGTCAATGAACTGCTCTCCCAAACGTGTCCGACACTCTGACCTGAAAGGGAGTAATAATATTATTATACTCTTCATTGCTATAATCTTTTATAATTGGACACCAATCATATCCCTTGTGCAACACTGTCTGTATTAAATAAACATTTTACAAGTTTACATTTTACAAACACAAGTTTGAAGCCTTTGTTTGAACCGATTCACTGAAACAAATCTTTCCAGAAGATCATGCTTGTGGAAATAAATGGGACTTCAACATCAACATTCAGCATACAAAACACAACAATTGAAAGAACAATGAATACAATGAAAGTATTTTAGACAATAAGAAAAGACTATACAGTAAAACTGATTGCTTTACTGACTTGCAGCTGAGAGCAAGTAAAGAATATTCACAATAAAGAACAATTTTTTTAAGACTTCAAAGTGAAACTAAGACTAGCTGAGACTTTAAGTAGATTTATTTTACTGAAACATGTAAATGAACTTGGGCACAATTTTTAAGATTTCAACAAACTACAATAAAAAATGGGAGCAGAGAATTTTTACACAGAACCTGCAAGTAAATTACACAAGAAATTACAAATAAATGTTATGTTAACACATTAAATCAAACAGGGAATTTTGAAACAGAAAGACTAAGATAGTTATTGTAGTTCCCAGTAGTTACTGTTTTATGTACAACTTCACAAAAACATTTTTACAGTGTATATTTCTAGTCAACGTTCCAGGATTTATTCACTTCATATACTAACCAAGCCTAACTCCAGTTAACTTCTGAGACAAGAGACATTATGTGCAAATTCATATTTCTGACTTATACATACAGCCAATGGGTGGCGTCCCTGATTTATTGAGGTGAGACAGTTTGGACACTTTCAGTTACTCTTATTCACTTCATACAGTAAGACAAAGACAGAGAGACTCACAGCAAACAGCAGAACTGCAGGACAAAATGGCATCTGCGTATAAAGGTTAGTCTAAATTAATTAACCTCACACTCACACGCTACAGCTTTACAATATCAAGAGTTAAAGTCCATTCTGTGCTTTTTGTTTTTGCTAATTAACAGGGTTACTCATCAATGGTAAGTTAGGAAGTATTGGTCACTTTACACTTTGGTAACACTTTAGAATACTGTTCTGTCATTAAGGAATAACTACACATGAACAAATGTAACATTCTAGTAACTACTATTAACTAACAAGAAACTGATTAACGAATCAGTAAGTTATAACACTCAGTTGAAAGTGGTAGTTCACTATTAGCTAACAGTGTTGGGCAAGTTACTCTGAAAATGTGATTAAATTACTGATTACTCCTTTTAAAAGTAATCAAGTTACTTTTCTGATTACTTTATTTCAAAAGTAATTAGTTACATTACTAGTAAAGTTACTTTTTTCTGTACATCCATTAAATTGACATGAAAAAAAGTAAGTTTTGTGTTTCCTAGCCACAACATCCCAGCATAAATGCTCCCGATAAATATTTGTTATTAAAGCATCAACATTCACAAACCACTTTTATTTTTAACTAAATGCAAGCATAGGGTGCTGCGTACATGGTTTGGCATGTCAGAATGCCAGAAAAGGGCGCTCCCTTTATCTCAGTTTATCGCCGTCTCACAAAGCTCTGTTATAACACAATAAATATATGCATAATGAATCTTTCATAATGTCTACAATTCGTGTGTTATATTGAGAGGATTCGTGAGCATGCAAATTTCAGCACTGGACAGGAACTCCAGTGTTTTGAGCGGTGAGTGGATTCTAACACCTCTGATTGGCCATTGTGTTCCAGAAATCAACATTGCTCAATGCTGCAAACACATGTTATAAATAGAAACTCTGCCTATGCTGGCGCCTGTTAATCGTTTTTGTTATATTAGTTGTTCTCGTTGCTTTTGTGCAGTAGATGAATAACAGTTTATTTGTTTTTAGATATTTTATGTTTAGATATTTCTATTTTGCGGGAGTCCCGTGAATCATTTTATTCTCCCGCATCCCGCACACACACTAGTCTCTACGCACACACCCATCAAGTCTTGTCCCGCGCTGCATCAGTTGCATCGGGTACCTAATCCACTGGCACTGGACTCAGCGGTGGAATTGGTGCATTGCTCGCCACGTCCAGTTCTCTCTCCAGAAGTTTTGCCGTGGCATACTGCCCTTTCAGCTGTTTTAAATTGGATGTGGAGTTTTTTGCAGTTGATTCTGTCGGCAATGATCCCACATAGCACACGTACGTCTGCAAGACGTCTGTTAAAAATCTCTTGATCTGGAAAGCATCTTCTGTCTACAAACGTCTGACAGACGTCTGTAAGATGTCAGTTTTACATACATTCTAAATCAGAAACATCTTAAAGACATCTAATAGACGTCTATTTGACATCTAAAAGGAGACGAAAGGAGATGCAGTTTGCTCATCTGCTCATTGCAGATGAGCAAACACCCTAAAAAATACGTCTTGCAGATGTAAATGCAGACGTCCAATAGACGAGATGTACGTGTGCTATCAGATATGAAACGCAGCGGTAAAGCACAGAGACCTCGGCTTGCACCTAATGTAATTGCTATTTTGGAAATTATAACGTGTTAAATTACTCCGTTACTAAAAAAGTAATCAAATTTCAGTAACGCTTTACTGCCCAACACTGTTAACTAATCAGTAACTATTATTTTTCATATCTCCCGGAGAACTATACCGAGAACTATTATATACAGGTTCACGTATAATTAATTCTAAAGTGAAAATCATGGTAACCCACTAGTAATGACTAAAGTCATTATAAACTTTTGAGGTTTTTGTAAGGTTCTGAATACTTCCAATGGATTTGGTAACACTTGAGTAATTACTAGTGGGTTACCATGATCTTCACTTTAGAATACTGATCCACATAATTAGTAATTCCTTTAGAAGGATGTAGTAACATTTCAGTCATTACTATCCAAAACCTTACATATACCTCAAAAGCTTACAATCACTTCAGTTATTACTAGAGTTATTATATTATTCACTTTAGAATACTGATCCAAATAATTAGTAAGTCCTTCTGACAGATTTGATAATACTTGAGTCATTACTAGTGGGTTACCATGATCTTCACTGTAGAATTAATTATACATTTTACATTCACATTAACTCTTTCCCCGCCAGCATTTTTTTGAAAAAAGTTGCCAGCCACCGCCAGCATTTTTGATGATTCTCAACAAAATTCCATGGCCCCCAGAATATTTTGTTGTATGAATATCTGAACATGCAATATATCAAAATAAAGGTGTAACAGAAGTGGCGGGACAAAGGTGGTAAGTAAAAACAACTATGTTTATTAATGCACAGAGGAGTTTGTTAATGATGATGCTGTGGTGAACAGGTGAGTCACAACGTCCTAAGACTT
The DNA here is from genome assembly GCA_021397915.2 of Tor tambroides. Classification (NCBI taxonomy): domain Eukaryota; kingdom Metazoa; phylum Chordata; class Actinopteri; order Cypriniformes; family Cyprinidae; genus Tor; species Tor tambroides. Next base: position 13 of record JAFVLL020017815.1, on the reverse strand, counting down.
CTTTGTTGAAGAC
>JAFVLL020017813.1:0-14135 GCA_021397915.2 Tor tambroides | reverse complement strand
TTCTCGGAGCATATAAGCCCTGCCCGCGTGAAGCACGCCGCTTCCGGCTCGCGCTGTTCTGTAGTTTATTAAAAGTTTATTAATTATGAACGTGTAGCGTGTCCATATTGCACCAAAATGCAACACTGCACTCCCTTGGGTCCGCAGCAACACACCTGCCATGCGTGAAGTCATTGGATGAATGGTTCTCGACACAATAAAAATGCAAACAGACAGACAGACGCACAGAGATTCCTGCCTTTATTAGAGAGAAGAATATGTTCAGCCCCTCCCTCCAAAGCTTCGAATATTCGGTGTTGATTACTATGGAAGCTTCAAAGCTCAAAAAATGGTATTCGGACCAGCCCTAGTATATCTGTGATATCAAAACTGAATTTTTAGCAGCCATTACTCCAGTCTTTAGTCTTACACAATCCTTCGGAAATCATTCTAATATGCTGATTTGGTGATATTATCATTGTTGAAAATCATCCTTGCTGGGAGAGGGAAAAAAAAACAGATTACAAACTTTTGAACGGCAGCGTATGCAAGCTACGAACTGCTGTGATTTACTTGTAACTACTGTGTTTAGCCTCTATATGGCACTTACAGTATTGAAGTGGTCTGACTCTGTAATGGTTTACTTCCATCAATAAAGCTTTTAATATCCAGCAATAAAGGCTGCTCAGCAACTTTTATCGCTGTTTGCATTTACCATTTCCCTTTGTCCTTGACTAACTGAAAGTTCTTAGGAAAAGAAATAGGCTATTTTATTGAGCCTTTATGTGAATGCGGTAGAGCTTCAGATTCGTTAGATTTATTGTATTTACTGTACAGCTGTAGTTTTGGGTATTTATTTACCTGTGGCCAGTAATAATAATAATAATAATAATAATAATTATAATATCATATAACAATATTATATTTATTGTTGTTGTTATCTCTTGAGTGCTTTCAGGTCACATGGACTGGATCTGTTACAGTTTCTGAATTCAGTGTATTCATTCTGAGCAGGTAAATGCTCAACAAATTCTTATACCATCTACCTGATGTATTCAGAAAACTTACATCAAAGTTGAACTTAATATTAATAATACTAGCAGAGCTGAACCTTTTTTAAAATATATTAAAAAGCTTTTCGTAAGATGAAAGACTTATTTGGAGTCTGTCCAACTTACAATTTGTTCTGACAGATCCATTACTTGAATGATAAAAGGAGTGCTAAATTAAACATCACACATTACAATACAGACTGTCAGGGTATCAAAGATCATAAGACGGACTAACTGAATGATGGAATCTATAGTTATGATCTGCTGAATATAAAATGCACATTGAAATCTATGATCTAGGAACCAGCCTTACTTTGCGTAAGTAAACTTTAAAGTTATTATAGGTCAGAAGAAGACGGCATATTGATTTTTCCCTTTTGCTAAGGGATTAAACATATTTTCCCTCAAAGCATAACATAGTTTCAGAAAAGCTCATAAAACATGTTTATTATTTGGTTTATGCACAGTTAACCCATAATGTCGCTTGCTGTAATGCGCTTTTTTAAATCCTGCAGTGCACCGTATCATGTAAAAATACACAATGGGCATAATTACCTCAAACCAAACCTGTGGTTTCTGTTTTTCCACATTTATATTCTACACATTTCTCACCTCATCAATAATAGCTAAAGGTGAGAGTGAAAATGAGTGGACGTCCTGCTCTTTCCTCTGACCCAGTGATGTCCCAGAGCAGCTGTGTTATGAGGCCTGCTCCTCGGGTTTCTCTGCAGGCTAATGATGCAGAGGTTCTGGATCTCTGATCTCTGGTCTGTGTGTGTGTGTGAGAAAGAGAAGAAGCTCAGCTTGTCAGTGTAAATGGCACCTTATATGTTGAGTGATGGAGATGCACTGACATTCATTACTCTCTCTCGCTCACAGCTATGGATTCTCCATTCTTAACTCAATACTTACAGGGCGCTGGGCTGGCGTTAAAGAAATGGCACAGCTTCTGCTCTGCCGTTTTTTATTTTAAAGTGATAGTTCACCCAAAAATGAAAATTTTGTCATGATTTACTCAAACTCAAACCTATATTCGAAGTTTCAAAGAATCTTCCAACTTATTCTTAACTTAACTGCTTATTTCAAGTGAATCCGATGTTGTTGTTTTTTTTTTTGGTTCATAAAACTTTTGTTTTTTTGGGGCGAGAGGTTTTTCTGGAGCCCTGACTAATCAGACTGCTATGGGCTTTTTTCTTATAGGGATGCAAAAGCTACTATGAATGGAGGAGTTGTTGTCTGTCAGCAATGTGGCTGTTTCTACTCTTGGCGGTGTCTCAGTCTGTCCTCTCTAATCAGGTTTTCTTCAGTGACAATGGTTTGTGTGAAAAGGTGTGTGTGTGTGTGTGTCAGATAGAGAGTGAAAGCGAGACAGGAAGTAGAGATAAAGACATATAAAGAAAAAGACAGAGAGAGCAGTTTTTTGGCTTAGAGTAATAGGTTTGGCAGATGTTTTTGTGGAAAGAAAGAGTGCCTGACGTGATGAAGGATGTGTCGTTCTGTTGAGTTTGGCCTTGTCCCAAATGGCGCACTTACAATCTTGAGAACTTGTAATGGTTGCCTCATACCCATGATGTTCTGGAGCCAATGAGCCATTTTAGCTTTCAGAAGGGTGCTCATGATTGCACATTTTTGTTGATGTATTTTACTAAAAAAGTGCTGTATACATTGTTAGTTGTCAGACAAAAAAAGGTCAAAGTCTTCTGATTGGCTAAACCTGACGGTGGAGTAGGAGTAAACATTATCCTTTCCCCCGATTTCACAGACAAGGCTTAAGCCTAGTCCTAGACTAAAATGTAAGTCTGAGCTGTTTCAACTGAAAGAAACTTGCACTGACTGATCTTAAAATATATCAGTGCCTTTGTTTTGTCTCAAGATGCACACCGGTAATGTTTTTTTTCTAAGCACGTTTATAAAAATTGCTTAAATGTCCTAATTGAACAATGATCAATTCCTGGCTTGGTCTAAACCCCGTCTGTGAAACCGGGCCATTATCTATTAATTGGTTTTAAGATTATTTATTTGTACAAATTTTGTCCATTAGAAAGAATGAATAAAAAGCTACAGTGTCAAGTTATGTGACATATTAAAATTGCAGTGCATTTAATAATTATTATGAATTAAACTAAGCTATACTAAAAATATTTTTAATATTTAGAGTTTAATTCAGACTAATTGTGCAGAAATTACAATTACCTAATTAAATACCTGAACTTTAAAAATACTAGACATTAACATTATGGGATAATATGTTTATTAAATTTATTAAATTAACATATTATTTGTGGTAGCAGATGTGTGGAAGCCCTGAACTGTGTAACACCTTCATCCCAGAATAATATGGATCTTATTGTCATGTCTGGTTTTCTGTCATCTTGAAAAAAGCTTGCATCAAGGCTCATCAGATCTGCTGGTAATAATAAAATATATATTGTTATTATTAATAAATTAATTAACTTATTTATTTGTAGAAATTCAATCCAAAATGTGGTGAAGGCTGTTCTTCTTTCCATAATCCAGACACGTGCGCATTGCTTGACAGTGTGTGCTTCCACCCGCCGTTATTTCTTTCATTTATGCCGTTTGGAATGCAGTACGTATATAGATGCATGATACTCATGTAAAGACTTTCACATGCGCTTTGTGTTTTATGTCCTGAAGCTTGATCGCGGCTGCGGTTAAATGCACTTGCATCTACGAATACTTTTATGATACGAAATTGATGTAAACACAGTCAGTTATGTTTTCAGAAGAGGACAAAATACTGGACAAGATACTGAAAGTACTTTTTGTTTATCACCTGTAATTGTCTTTTCCTCCCTTTGTTACTTTATATTTGCTTGTATGTTTTGAAGCTATATTTATTTGGTTAAATTCTTAACAATTGTTTTGATTTATTATTAATTTGTAATTATTTAAAAAAGTTTAGCCTGCTTATGCAATTTAATAAAAATAATAGTGATATCGAAACGAATCATTGACATAATAATCGTAATAGAATTGAATTGTGAAACCAGTGACGATTCACAGCCCTAATTCATACTCCATGTTTCATGGGAAACCCCAGTGTGCTTATGATATCTACGATGGCATGACTCTTAGGCAACTACTTTCAACCTCCTTTTAAATGCACTTAAATCACATGCTGTGCATATAATTGCATGGAACGCTACACTGAACCGATGTCATGAATTTTATAGTGCTTATAGCAGAATAACAGAAAGGGTTGGGTGTAAATCCATTATGGGCTAGCTATCTCTATTTTGGCATGCAAGCGTGTTTTTTTTGTGTGTGTGTGTGTGTTTCCAGTGCTGTAGAGCACATTTAAAGAAGTCAGCATTTTCTGTGAGTGGAACAGCTTAGACAAAAGGGAGATGAGAGCAGGAGATAATGGTATGTTGTTTAATTCATTTGTGTGGATGCTGACCACAGTTTATGTTTTTCCCCCTCCTGTTTACTATGAAAGCTGAAAACTCAAAAAGAGTTAAGGATTAATTAATTCCCCCCAGACAGGATTGGTCAGGGAGAAATGAAGATAAGAGAAACTGAGAGAGTATAATATTTATTAACAAATTATATGTATTTATTTATTCATTCATTCCATATTTAAAAATAGCACTTGGAATATTTTAGATGATGGCATTTGTATTTTTTAAAAGGCATTTTAAGGCATGTTTAAGGCATTAATTAATAATTTGCATCATTGCATGTACAATTTGTATACATGTAATATAAGTACAAATGTCTTTAAAGCTTGGAACTTCATGAATTATGGATGAAGCTTTCAGTTTTCCTTTTGTGTAAAATATGTTGTGTTCTCATCCCTGATTGTAGGTAATAAAACCTTGACCTTGTTCTTTTCAAATATTTCAAGAGATGACTTCGGTCATTAAAAGCCTGATGAAAACACTATCGGTTGAGGACTAGGTTTATTTATCTGCTCTGTAAAAAACAGGAAGGTACTGGCGTGTACAGCATAAGATGTGTAGTTGTGACTGTGTTTAAACTCTTGGTCGGCAGTTCATGTTTTCAACTTTTTCGATTTGTACACCTCCCGCTTCCATTCTGAAGGTTGATAAAAAGCATGTTTTCTAAAAAACTTTTTCTCACTTTTAACTAACTATTTACTCTGACATTTGCCTCAGTAAACTCCTAATATGCTGCTTATTAAAAGTTAGTGAGGTACTTGGTAAGTTTAGGTATGGGGTTGTATTAAAGGATCTAAAATATGATCATGCATAATAAATCATTAATATGTGCTCTATAAGTACTAAAAAACAGCCACTATGCTAGTAATATGCATGCTAATAAACGACTAGTTAATAGTGAGAATTGGTCTCTAAACTAAAGTGTTAGCATTTCTTGTGTGCCTCAGTGAATCAGTCTTTCTAAGAGCAGAAGGCCGTTGTCCTGTTCTGTTAGGACCTCACACCATTAAAGTTCAAACTTCTCTGAAGTCATTGTCATTTCAGACTCACTGTCTTGTTATACCACCCCCTCTGGTTAAAATATCTGCTTTTACCCTTCAGGCTGACAGTTTAGACTCTGTCTTTAGGTATAATGAGAGTGTTTCGGACTGAGTCAGGAGCAGGATGGTCATTCTCCATCTGGCCATTGTTAAATGTCATTCACTGTGCTATAACAATGTGAGAAGCATAGACAGGCACTAAATGTCGTGTTTTCACCATGACTTTTGGGGCTCTCTCCCTAACATCTTCTGACACAAACGGAAAAGAATACCAAACCAAAATACTCGTTATTCTGTTGTATTCAAGGCAAGCAATGTCACGATACATGGTACATATCAGGGTGATACATGTGGGTTTCTGTCACATTATATCTGGGATTATAGCATTTTGTTAAAGAAATATATAAATATATTTTTCTTTTGAACATTTTATTCTTCAAAGAATCCTGAAAAAATGTATCTTGGTTTCCACAGAAATATTAAGCAGCAACTGCTTGCAACATGTTTCTTAAACAAATGTAAAATGTAATTTGTTTTAAAATTCAAAAGAAAAATTGTTAAATTGTAATATAATTTAACAATATTGTTTTTACTCTATTTTTGATCAAAAAAAAATGCAGTCTACTGTATAACTTATCCAATAATTATAAACTGTTTCACAGATTGCAATATCTTTGGTTGTAGTAATGTTTATATATGTGTAAACATATGTACACACACACACACACACACACACACATATATACATGCACACACACACACACACACACACACACGACACATGTTGGTATTTGTGGTTTACGGGGACTCTTCATAGGCGTAATGGTTTTTATACCGTAAAAACTGTATGTGCTATCGCCCTACACCAACCCTACACCTAAACCTACCCCTTACAGGGAACTTTCTGCATTTCTACATTTTCAAAAAAAAAAAACACCATTTAGTATGTTTTTTTATGTCTTTTGAATTACGGGGACATAGGCAGTGTCCTCATAAACCACCTTCAAATTGTAATACCTCTGCCATACCCATGTCATTAAACAAATTTTTGTCCCCGTAAACCACAAAAACCAGTACACTGGTTTCCATTTTTTGTGGGGACTCTCCATAGGCGTAATGGTTTTTATACTGTACAAATCGTATTTTCTATTGCCCTACGTCAACCCTTCACCTAAACCTACCCCTTACAGGAAACTTTCTGCTATTTCAGATTTTCAACACACTCCATTCTGTGTGATTTCTAAGCTTGTTTCCTCATGGAGACCAAAAAAATGTCCCCACAAGGTCAAAATTTACTTGTATTACTATACTTGTGGAGACATTTGGTCCCCATAACGTGATGAATACCAGGTACACACACGCGCGCACACACACACACACACACACACACACACACACACACACACACACTTACATACATACATACATATATATATATATATATATTAGAAGTGTCAAAATTAGCGCGTTAACGCATGCGATTAATTTTTTCTGATTAACGCATTAAAAATATTTAACGCAATTAACGCAGGGGCGGGGCTAGGGTTGGCCACCCCATTCGCAACTGCTGCCTCTGTCTCTTTTTTCTTGAAAAGGATTGCGTTTATTTAGATGCAGAACGTCTTTATGACCACATCAAACGGGAGACGTTTCAGATGCGCTCTAACTTCGCCTCCGCGCCAGGCGCGAGTCAAACGAGCGTGGAAAAGATACTGTGCTCCTAGCGCGCGCTCTTCAAATACACTCACAAAGGTGCCGGCGCACGCTGTAGCCTGTATCATATCATATCAAACAGCGAAAGAAACTACGTGCATGCAGTGTCCTAATTATGCCGTCAGTTAAGGCATGAAGTTACCAAAAAGGCAATTAAAGCTGCCTTAAAACTGCGTGCATGCATGCAATATGTTATATATGCGTCACATTTAAGAACATGTCTCTGAAATGGTTTTAAAAACTGTCCTGAGGCACCCCAGCACTGTCTCCCTCATCTAAAACACCCGATTCAACTCGTCCGCTCATTAGTAGAGACTTTAAGACCTGAAGTGGGTCAGAAAAGGTAAAGAGAGTTGTGAGAAAATAAGACGCATGTCAGATCCGCGTCACGTTCAGCAGCAGCAGCTTTTAAAGCTATAGCAGGCAAATAAGCTAATAACCAGCTGCTGTGATGTCTATTAATCCAAGAACCAAAGAAAAAAAGAGGAAATCAATAACTTTTATAGCTTTAAGGGGTTCATCTATATTTAATTTAGAATTTAGTGTTTGGTAAGTATTCATTTTCTGTATATTTCTGCTGAAGGGCACAAGTAGCTAAATATGTAATTTATTATAATAGGTTCATGTGATGATTGTTTTAAGTTCACTTAAATTAAAAGTTAAGTCTAATAAATGTTCAAATTTATAGATCTAAGTTATACTGTAATGCTGACTGTCTACAGTCAATGGTTAAATATTCAGGGGAAATAACTATTTTATAGAGACATCAGTAGTATTGATATCAGTGATGCTGGCCTTCAATCATAAAAAGATGCCATTAAAGAAATATTAAAAATATACTGTCTTTATGTTGTTTGTACATTGTACATTTGAAGATTGAATGCGAAATTATTGCAATATAAAAGTATATTTAAAAACTTTAATGTTAGGTGGAATTAATCGCGATTAATCGCGATTAATTTTAGAAAAATGTGCGATTAATTAGTTAATTTTTTTAATCGATTGACAGCACTAATATATATATTTTTTTTAATCGATTGACAGCACTAATATATATATATATATATATATATATATATATATAATATATAATATATTATTATTGATTGATTGATTAATTAATTTACTTTGAGATTTGCCAAATATTATGTTTAACAGTATTATTAAATTGCTAGTGTCTTAAAAGATTAACTTTGATATGGGGGAAATGACCATCCACATTTAAATATCCACTACAGATATATTCCGCAGGCTAGATTTTATTCAACTATAGAGCAAAGGTCAAGATTAGGAGTGGGATTTCTGTGATATCTGACCATGTGCTTTAGTTATACTCAGAAGTTGTTGTGGATCCATAAGGAAGTCCTGTCATGTATGTAGTTTGTGCTGTACAGTTACCTCTGAGCTATTAAAACCCCGGTCCAAAATCAGCTATGCAGCTAGTAATTGATTTTTCAGATCAATATTGTCTAACCCAGTGCAGCGATATTTAAACAAACCCTCAATGATAGTGAGAGACTTTAAACATTGTCTTATTTAAACTGGCCATGCAATAACAAGCTGTTATGCTATCATAATTCATTGTAAATCCTGACCTAGGGATCATTAGCAGACAGCGTTGCTTATTAAGCAGTTGTTATTTTGAGGACTACGGGGTGAGGCATTGTTGGCATGTAGAGTGGATTGTGGACTGCTCACCCTTTCCTGCGCTCTGCCTTCAGCTCAGCTGACAACACACTTTCTTCATCCATCAGAGAAACCAGCACATCAGTGTGAGACTTTGCAGAATTAACACCTTATCACTGTCTCCTTGACAGTCTTGACAGTTTCCTTCGCGTCTCCCTGCCTGTTGCTGTGTTCTTTTTGCATTTTCTTTTTTATAGTTTTAGTTTGATTAGCGTGTTCTGAAATGAATTCATCATTTGAATGGCGTGTCAATGAAAGTATAATCATGAATATATTATCATGTTAGCGCATTATATTAGGGCTGCTCGATTATGGCAAAAATCATAATCACGATTATTTTGGTCAATATTATTATGAGTGGGTCCAAATCTTTATATGAGTGATTAATTTAAAGATAGCAATATATATCAAATAGACATTTTTTGTAAATAAGGTTAAAATGACATCTACCTTTTAGATACCAGCAAAATTCACAATTCTCAATACCACAGCAGAATACTAGGGTAACTTACAGTATATAGACCTAAGTAAAAAAAAAAAAAAAAGTCTTAAATTATTGACAAATAAATAGTTAGTAATACAATAAAACAAAAAAAGCAAAGGTCAAAAACAATAGAAAAAAATATACAAATGAAACAAACTGCTTTTTTGCAAAAAAAACAACAAAACAAAACAAAAAAAAAATTAATACTTTTATGCAAGTCTAAAGTATTTTAACACCCTACTAAATTTAATAGGCTAATTAAATGTAAAATAAAACAGCATAGTCTTCACTGTAAGACTTAAACATGCTTTGTTTCTTATTAAAGCTACAAAAGTCCTTCATTCAAGAGCAGTGAGTGATTTTTCTCTGTTTTTTTTTGAATGTTTGATTAATATTAAGCACAGAGATGGCAGAAGGAATATTACTTGTCGCTTTAAGAACTGCACGGATCCAACATAGTGTTACACGCGTATTTTAATTCTCAACTGTTTACATTCATTTAAGACGTAAGTGACGGAGGTTTACATGAATAATCATCAAGCGCCGCATTTTGACATTTTTGCGTGTATTTGAATGTTTAGGCAAACAGTTTAAGCTAAACGTTCACTTTACTTATCTGTGTTCTGTTCTGTCTCTGAGCACATACACAGAACAGTGCAAGTTCTCTTTTAAAAACACAACATCAAATAAACACGAATAAATCAAGCACGTCCCATTTTATGAAAGTCACGTTACATGATTTTACTGATTCAGCCGCAATAATCGTTTTATCTCGATTAGCCTATTGTATTTTCATAATCGTTTGAAGCTGAAATCGAAACCGAAACTGAATTTCAATTAATTGCACAGCCCTACATTATATATATAAAAATAATTATCTATAATTATCTGTAAGTTGTTGAGAAGTTTCAAACCTGTATGAGCTTCTTTGTTCCCTGTGGTTTGGAGAAAAGCAGCTCAGACATTCTGCCTAACATATTTGTGTTCCACTAAATAAAGTAAGTCTTGCAGGTGTGCAATTACACAAGGGTGAGAAAATATCCAAATTTTCATTTTTTTTTTTCTTGAGCATGTATTGCATATGTGCCAGAGGTTTTTACAGTGAATGTCATATACAGGCTCCCTCACTCTTTCTTCCACCAGCCTTAATTAGCATTAATCACTTCTCACACTTCTCGCCTTGTAAAAGCTGCCAGCTGCCAATTATCAGCGATTATTCTCATTTAGGTGGAGGAAGGTGACATAGTGTCAAGAGTTGCGTTCTGATTCACAGGGTTCCTTCGCAGTGTTCGCAGCTCTCGATGTGCAGAGCAGGATATTTCTGTAGAAGTTCACTGTACAAAATTAGGGCCCTATGAAATCTGTTTTATTTTTTCCAAATTCCATTTTTTCAGTTTTAATTTTTCTGGATTCCATTTTTTTTTTTCGTTTTCATTTTTCTAGACTCTAGTTTTAATGGTTATTTTAAATTTTATTAATCAAAAAGCATTTCTAATTAATTGAAATTCATGAAACGTACAGTATTAAACAGCAAATTATTAGAAGTTTAACAAAAATAACAAATTCAAAGTGTCTTGAATACTTCACAATATCTGTGAGTCAGAAGTACAGCTTCAAAACAAACTAAATGTAAATAAATGACTAGGAGAGAGACATACACAGAACATTTAACTAAAAGTATTGCTAAGTCTAATCAGTTCATTTGGCTGATGGTAGCTAAATGAGGCCTGTGCTTTTAAAAGAAAGAAAATAATGAACCAGTCCAGACTCCACTATTAAAATTTTGAAATGATCTCACAAAACTGCACTTACACTTTAGATTAGGGAACACATATTCACTATTAAAGGAATAGTTCACCCAAAAATGAACATTTTGTAATAATTTACTCATCCTCATGTTGTTCCAAACCTGTATCAGTTTTTTTGTTGAACATAAAAGAAGATATTTTGAAGAATGCTGGCAATCAAAAAGTTGATGGTTCCCATTGACTTCCATAGTATTTCTTTCCCTACTATGGAAGTCAGTGGGGACCAACAACTGTTTGGTTCTTCAAATTTCTTCAAAATATCTTTTTTTGTGTTCAACATAAGAGAGAAACTTACACAGGTTTGGAACGACATGAGGATGAGTAAATTATGACAATATGTTAATTTTTGGGTGAACTATTCCTTTAATAGTAAATGTGTTCCCTTATCAAAAGTTTTACCAAATAGTTTTCTGAGGTCATTTCAAAATTTTAATAGTGGAGTCTGGGCTGATTTTCTTTCTTTTTAAAAGCACAGGCCTCATTTAGCGACCATCAGCCAAATGAACTGATTAGACTTAGCAATACTTTTAGTGAAATGTTCTGTGTATGTCTTTCTCCTAGTCATTTATTTACATTTAGTTTGTTCTGAAGCTGTACTTCTGACTCACAGATATTGTGGAGTATTCAAGACACTAATACCCTTTTACATTTCAGATAATTGATTTTTTTTTCCAGCTATCCTATCTTGAATGTCAGTCAATCTTCTCTCTTTGTTTTAATTAAATCCATGACTAAGTTCCATCAAGGCCATATGCCAAGTTTGGATCAATAAAGAAGGACTGACCAAAGACTGAACTGGTTCGATAAATCTATAACTTCGCTCTTGTCCTTCAGTTGGAATCTTATGAAATACAGTGGATGTTGCAAGGAATTATTTTTTCTTAATCTCCCACCCACCCTCACTTTCTTGTTCTGTAGTATACAGTACTTGATGGTTAGTCACAGGCGCACTTGTTTGATTTCTTTTATAGAAGCAAAAGCCTTTTTAAAATTCCTCTTCTTGCAATTAGTATTCCTTTAGTTTATTTTATAAAACACAGAAAATAATTACGAGGTCCAAAATAAAACTAGCTCTTTTGTTTGTTTTCTTTTTTGACGGTAGTTCTTAAGTTTGGTTAATACCATGAAATCCAACATTGAATTTTACAGTATTACACGCTGTAGCAGTAAAAATACTATTTGGAACAACACCAATTGGAAAAGGGCAAAGTTAGCTTGAAAAGTCACCACTGACCTCACAGTCTGCATTTCACCCACCTATTCTTTGTGGATTACAATTTAGAAGGGACTATCTTGCAGCTGATGCAGAAGTGAAAGCGACCGCTTGTCATCTGTATGATGAAACAACATTATTTTTGATAACAGTGCCATTTTCAAGAAAGTCTCTGAGAAAATGATGTCCAGCTGTGTCAGTATACCATTCTGGATACTCTCATCTGTTGTGGTTAGACATCATATTCCACAAGGTTAAATGTGCTTTGAGGGAAAAATCTGTTGCAGCGTTGACTTCTGTGGTGAAATGTCAGTTGATGAGTGGTGGCAGGTGGACTGGGATATGAAGTGAAAGATGCATTAAGGTTGGGTTGGATCGTATGAGATTGCTCACGCTTTGCCATTTTGGCAACTGATGCACAGCAGATGTCTCAGAGTTTCGGTATCGCATGTCTGCTCTGTCATGATTGTCACTGTCCATAAATATGATATGCCTATGGAAATTGTCTGCTGGGGAAAATATTTTGAATGATTGATGGTTACAAAGAAGCTTCTGCTCACAACGTGGACCAAGACATCAAGGGTGATGTCATATTTAATAACCTAAATGGAGAGCATAAATGGATTACAACACTAAGAGATGCGATTGTATTCATTCTTCCGTTCTGTACACACAAAGGGTTAGCTTTAGAGAGCCTGAGCTCCAAGACACATGTTTTCTTAGTAACTTTAATGAGAACTCAGGGGACTGCTGACCTCTCACTTTCTCTCACATTTTATAGTGAGGCCTATACACAATGTTTATAAAAAGATAAGATGTTAATGTAATTGATTTGAACTGAAAAATCGAGTGCATCTGTTAAAATATCTATATTTTATTAAAATAGATAAAAAAAATATAGACAAAAGACTCTATTTGCTTGTATTATGCCCCATTTCTACTATTACAAATAGGTTACATCTATAGACTAGATGTCCATCCATTAGATGGTGGCTTTGTATTCAGGAGCTGCATTTAGAGGATCTGCTACTGAATCCGTTTGATATTCTGCTCACTGCTCAGTGAATATGGGGCCATGTTTTGCTACTTTTCCCTGAATAATGGCTTCGACTGTGATGCTCAAGTGCTGCAATATTGAAACTCTGTACCCCAATTTGTTTACGTTTCGATATTGGGAGGTGTAATTGCTTGAGAGAGAAAGGAGAAAGTAATTTTCTTTATTACATTAAACTAGCAGATTAATGAAGTGACAACGTTTTTCTTTTTCCTCATTTAAAGATCATTGGATTATTTCTTCCACTGCTATCTTAGAACATAGCACGTTATGGTGGGTTAAGTGGCTTATATTTATATTTTTTGATACATGATAGCTTTAATGACAGAATTAAGAATTACGATTGGCTACAATGCGGCAAATGGGTTTGAAATGGCCCTGTATATGTACATCATAATTTTAATGGTGACTCATGAAATGCTGTAATTGCATTTGCATGCTTGGCTATTTTTTTTTAGCACACTTGGTTCATTTTTTTTTCTGTTCATAATGCACACATAATTTGGCTTATGGTGTTGTTCAGAAGTGAGGAGAGCATGCTGTGGCAATGATAACTCTGTAGCAAGGCGTTTACAACTTTGGCGCAAAGTTTGTCTCATTGGTTATTTTCATAGCTAAAACAGATTTATCCGTTCTCCGTTCTCATGCATAGTATTAAAAAAGATTGATCAGTGTGGGCCT
>JAFVLL020017812.1:31349-71885 GCA_021397915.2 Tor tambroides | reverse complement strand
TGACAGACAGTTTGTGTTAACTTACGTCATATAGCGAGGATTATTAATGACAAAAAGCAGATGATTTCAAGTAAATATAATTTACACTGTTACACGAACCCTGAGGAATTTAGCTGATGAGCAACAGGAGCCAAACAGGAAGTGTACGCATATACGTTTGATGGAATCCAGGTAGATCCAGGTTAAATCTGTTCTGTAAGTGCGCTGGGTTGATGTTACTCGCATATGTGAACACAACGTGTGTGTAGAAGCTTCACCATTGTTCTCACAAGCTCAGGTGGTGCCCACATGCTGTCGGTGCTCATTTGAGGCCGTGATTTGATTAGCGGTATCGTAAACAGACTGTATTACATGCAGACGCTGCTGAGAATGGTTCTCATGAGACTGTCGTTTAGGTTCTCTCATAAATGATCTCTTTGGATTTGAGCATGTGGGTAAGGTGACTATTTTTTCCGAACATGTCATGGCCAAGATTACTAAACTGCCTAAAATGTCCTGGTTTTGGCTTTGTTTTCCTATTGTTTTCATACTTGCTGAAGGTAATGACTGAAAAGTGGGCTGACCAATATATATAATCGACCAGTAATGAAATGCGAGAACGTGGGATTTACAGATAACAGTCAAAGCAATCAAATACATTTAAAGTATGAGGACTGTAAAGAGCACGTCAATAAGATAACTAAGCCAAAACCTGGACATTTTAGGCAATTTAGGGTACATTTACATAACAACAGTGTACTAAAAGTTTTTCCTTGTCAAAAAGATTTCGTTCAACGACTAAAAATGTTGTGTTATACATGCCAGGCCAGTAGCTGGCGATGTCACATTTTTTGCATTTTCAGGCCACCAAAATGCATAAAACATGTTCTATTTTTAGTTGAAAATGGTGTTGTGTAAATGACCCCTTAGAAATCCTGGAAATCTATTTTACCTGAAAAAGTCAAGTATAATAATTCTTGTTACATTAGCATTGGAGCCAAAATATGTCATATGAATATTGGCATGGTAGTGTTTCTTTTTTGAAATCCAGGAACATCTTTCTTGGCGGCTCGGTGGGAGAGAAATGAATGTCACGTATCCCAAAGTATTTCCATGTACTTGAAGTATAAAGCAGTCCAATAAACGATATTCCCTTCAGAGAAGAAAGGAGAACAGAGAGACGTGGAGACTTCATGGACATTGGATCCAGATGAGGGGTCGTCTCTCCCTGCAGAGCCACACGGGGATGAGATTGTGGTTCTTGGGTTTCTTTCATGCAGAAAAATGAAACCTGAACAACAAGGGGGTTGCATTGTATGCATCTCTATCCACTGTCCAATTCAGTTCCTTATATAATTGACATAATCTCTTTTTTTCAGTTATTGGTGAATCATTGATGAATTCTTAATCCAGTTAGTATCTAATTTTATTCAATTTGCGTAATCCTTGAAAAAATTGATATTCACATTGTGCCTGATTTCACAAATATTATCGCATTTCAACTGATTCAATTATTTCTCTGTTACGAAAGTAAAAATGAAACACATACATGGATGAATCGTTCACAATAAGATCTATAACATATGTTTACAAAATAGACAAGTGTGAATTGTGATTTCATGCTGACTTCAGTATTTTTGTCTTGTTCATCTAAAATTTTGGTTTATAAGGTTTATGCTTCATTTTATTGCAGCAATTTGCAAGTGGGATAAGAAAAATCTTAAATCGAATTTAATTTGATATATATTCCCTGAAAACAAGTCTTAATGTCTTGTGCAATATTCTTCAAGTAAATCATGTTTAGATATTTTTACTGGAAAAGTTGCAGTGCATTTAAGGACTTAAAACCAGATATTGGCAATGAAAGATGGGACATTTCTACACTGTCCAACCCAAACACAATCTCTCAAGTAGGTGAAGGCAGTCAAAACCTGTGAAAGATTCTTTTGATTAAAACATTTAAGTCTTAATTTGACACAAAGGGCCTATTGATACAATCCCTCCAGATTTCCCACGAAGCACCATTGAGCCCACGACGAAGTCCAATTTTAGCAAGAATGCTTTTGTAGGCCTGAACTCAGAGCGTTTTGATTACCCTGTGATGAATTTACGATTTATAGCAAAGTTGAAGAACTTTAACGCTGGCAAAGGGCAACAGACAAAAAAGTCATTATTTCATTTTCTTGAGGCTTTACTGGTAATCTGAATCCTCTTTCTCACTCCTTTGCACTTTGTGGTTAAATATATGTGGTAAATCTGTGCTACTTGGGAATGTTTTCCTGCTGTTCCTCCTTGGAATTCAGCGGTGCACACAACAAAATAAAATATCCAGGATTAATCTTCATTTAATTGTTTTATGGGAGGTTTTGTACTTTGGCCAGTCAGTACTGTATGTGGCAGGAGAGGAATGAAAAGCAGGTTTAGGAATAACGGATGGATTTTATTTTTTCATGGTTACCTTCACTCTTCAGGGGGTCGTAAATTGAGTCGTCTTAGTTCATGTGTGGCATCCATATGGACCTTCAGGTGTGAAACAGATAACAGTACATTTGGAAATTTGAAGGATACATTCTTGGATCATAATTTGAGTGATGTTTGTCAATGAAAAAATCAACAGTGGCTTCTTTTTTGGTTGTGTTTCTGGGACTTTTGAGGAAGAAAACCTTTAATCCCCCAATAATTTTGATGGATTATTCAATTATGAATGGAAGTCTTTGGACCTGAGGATCAACAGATTGAGACCCAGCAACAGTGACCAGTGGGAAGACTGACCTCCTCCTCCTCACAATGATGAACTTAAAGGGTCTCAGACCCTCATAAATCAGAGTTAAATGTCTTAGCCGATTCATTTATTTCTCTTGCAGGAAGTCCGCTGGCATTGACCTGTGCACATGGTGTCTGCTCAGCATGAGGAGAGCAAGCCATGTAAACGCTCCCAGATGTATGATTAGAGCTTGTAGCACGTCCTCAAAACAAACCTCCTGTCCTTAACATACCTCTGGGAACGCTTAAGACCAGGGATTGTTTATTGTACACAATGGACTTGTACATCTTTTGTCTGTTTATTCAAAGGCAGAAGCTTAGCGTTCGTTATTTTAGCCCAGGATGTTCCCTTACTTTTGGGTACAGATACTTCATTGAAGTTTGAAGGGCCTGTAACACTAGACCTTGTGTTCGGTTCATACGCACGCAAACACGCAAGCACCAATTTTTCATTTGGTGATCTCTGGCCTGCAAGTTCATATAGCTTTCTGAATGCCACTTATTTTGAAGTCTTTTCAAAGAATGAAGTGGAGGAAATACAATACAGTTTCTGATCAATGCAAACTGTAGAAAGAAATTTACTTTGAAAAAAAATTGGTGTAGGATTTACTTTAAAGGAATTTCATATTTACAAAGAATTTTCATATTTACAAAGAACATTAAGGGCCAGATTTACTAACAGCTTGCGTCAGTGCAAACCATCTTTTGGCATTAAAATAGTACTTTACTAAAGACACATAGCGAGTAATTAGCGCTGAAAAGGCGTGTGCCTGATACGTGTGTCCTTTATTAGGGCAGTCATGGCCTAATGGATAGCGAGTTGGACTTGTAACCCGAAGGTCATGGGTTCGAGTCTCAGGTCCGGCAGGGATTGTAGGTGGGGAGAGTGAATGTCCAGCACTCTCTCCACCCTCAATACCACGACTGAGGTGAGACCCTTGAGCAAGGCACCGAACCCCCAACTGCTCCCTGGGCGCCGCAGCATTGGCTGCCCACTGCTCCAGGTGTATGTTCACTACTGTGTGTGTGCACTTGGATGGGTTAAATGCAGAGCACAAATTCCAAGTATGGGTCACCATACTTGGCCACACACCACTTCCAATTTTCTTTTCTTTTCTTTTCTTTTTTTTTTTCAGGCGCAACATTTATGGGAGGAGAGTATTAAAATGAATCACGCAATGCAATTTACTAATGTTTGTACTGGTCAAATTACTGGTATTTGTGCCATTATTTAACGCCCAATAGAAGCATGTCTTATCACACTCAGAATTTTCACCTCCCGTCGCCACTTTTATGGAATTGCGCTCTAACGCCAATTGCCCCATTTAGTAAATCTGACCCTTAGTAACAAAATGAATTTAAGTGAAATTTTGAAGTAGAAACACTGAAACTGTATTTTCTTGTTAAATGAACTCCAATAATCTGTTTTATTTACTTCAAAAAATCATTTTTACATGAAGTTGTGGGGAAATAGAGAAGATGGTACTCCTCTAACCCAAAATATTAAAAATTAGTTTGTTTTCTGTGAATCTGGATCATTGTGAGCACTTGCAGCAAATCACTAGATTGCTAGATTTAGAGAGAGCTGATCAACCTCTATTTTTTTAGACTTACATGTTGCTCTGCACCAATCAGATTGAGATTTCTCTTACCTATATGGTCTCTCAATTTCTTTCCTAATTGCTGCTTTCTTTTTCATCCCTGCAGTAAAAGCAGTAGTCTAATTGAAGTGACTCTACACTCTGAACACATCAGTTCTTCGCACATTGTTCTATTTAGAACCATATTGTTCTGAAGAACCCTTTTGTGTCAGAGTTTAGGATTCTTTGTTCCCACCCTTTTTTTTAAATCTGCAACTGTCAAAATTTTTTCAAATACACTTAATTCTTGATCTTCTGGAGCTTGATCAACAATTCAGCTACACATTGGGTGTTGTGGGGTCATGACACCTTTTATCAGGATTGTATTTTTTTTATTTTATTTAAATGCATTTGTTTTGACAAGTCTGAATGACCAACACATAGGTTGCAACAAGGCTATTCCTCTCTCTGTTTCCAAAACTTTGTTTATGCACTGTTGTGTGATATCATGTTCCCTCTTTTTCCGCCCTAACACTCACAAAAATAATTGGAAATAAACTGAATGTGCATTTTTGTTGTGGGATTATCACAAGGGTCTAATTAGCTTTTGTGACAACAAAAAAGGGCCTGAAATTGTAGAGATATATGTTTTAAAGTTCAAAGGTCCCTGGCATTTTGATGACCTCCCACGCATCATTCAAAAGTATGTGATTTATCTGACACTGCTACTTTTAGAACAAGTCTAGGTGCTTCATGACACTTTTAAATCGGGCTTTTCACCTTTGACATCACGCCTTCTGAACAAAAATAAATCCTGGAAGGTCACCTTTTGCATGACTCCTCAGATGAGTGTCTATAGTGGATAATTGAAACTAGATTGCTCCCATTACAGTCCCGTACAGTCTATGAAGCTTTCTACAAAGTAAGAGTAATAATAACTTATTTTAAACTGCCAGTTTGGCACATCCTTGGTATTTTTGACAGCTGTATTTTTAAAACAAGATGAACTGACTACTGTAAATTTTATTTGTTAAATATTGAAATGACTTCTGAGAGTTATTAATTAGATTATCTTTTATTTCTAGCCATATGTATAATGCACATATCTGTCCAGTATAACAGATAAAACACATGAAGAAGCCCAGGCTACACATGCCCAACTATTTTTATAGATCATTGAATCTTTTGTAAGTCTGTAAGTCAGTTTTTATGAAAACTGTCTGGTGCGTGAACAGACTTGATTAATGTGACACTACTAATCTTGAATTTAGCCTCTGTCACAGGTGGAATTGGTTTCAATAACAAGATTTTATGTTATAAGTCTGAAGAAACTGGTCTGACTCCAGTCCTCTTCTTAAAAACAGAGGAATGACATCATGGCCCAACATGATCATTTTCATTTCATTCTATATTTCTCTCCTGATCTTCATCTTTTGATTTACCCCTCACACTTCCCTTCAGAGTCTATCTGCACTTTCCCTTTTTATGACCGGCTGTCTGGTGGACTCCTGGAGTTTAATCATCTCTTTTTCTCTTTTTCCACTGTTCAGGGTCCACTCGGTCTGGATGGCAAACCTGTGAGTATTCCCAAGCTTTAAAGAGACAAGATGAGTGTGTGTTTATATGTGTGTTTAGGAGTAAATATGGTACAAAGATGGAACTTTTTATCCGTTGTACCTTATGGTACCACCCCAGTGACAAAATCTGCCATGTAAATCTCTGTTTACGTTGCAAATATCAATTATGTAACTTTTCCAAGCAATCAGAATTGTGATTTTTGACTTGTGGATATTAAAACAGTTGAAAAAATGACATAGACTTACACTGAAAGAGGGACCTGAAACATAATTACAGACCACAATGTCATAGAGACTTGGCTCTTTTAAGCTCTTTTTGACTAGAAATGTAATAATTGATTTGTTTATTTGCAGGGTATTCCTGGACCTAAAGGAAGCCAGGTAAATACAATTTCAAATCTCTACTGTGCCATGAAGGTTATTATCTTATAGATAAATAAGTGCTGCTTCATTCAGCAGGTTTGTAGAAGTTACAAACCTTTACACACATCTGAAAGTTGTTCATTCATACTGTGTACATGAGGAATTATGGTTTTATTTCTGCATGGCATCAGGGGGATTAAACTCTATTTAAGTTTTTAAGCCATTTATCACTTCAGACGTAGGGTCACACACCACAAAATGTCTTTTACCTTTTATGTCTATCCGCAAGTGAGATGGAAATAATGGATTACACACCAAAAGGAGAGAATTCATCATTGTTAGCTTGTGCTGTTGCAGATAGGCGGTCGTTTATGAACCCTGTCGCGCTCTTTAGCGCTGCCAAAGGAAAGCCCATTTGTTCAATGTAACGTAAACCACTTCTTCTAGAAAGCAGACCACCTCAAAACGCCATTCATCTGTGGCTTCCTGTGAAAGACAGTTGTTTTGTTTTGACTCGCATGAAGGAAAGTCTAATGTGGTCATACTTTAGGTCTCATTCAGGCTGAAAATTTTGTGACGCATTTGATGCGTCATAGAATATGATCTAATATAAGTAAGAGGTTGAAGTTGCATTTGAAACTGATTTAATTCACATGTGACACAGATGTTGTTTGGATGACAGTGTGAACATCAAGAACATTTTTCTTTCCAGCCTTTGCCACTTTCATATGTGGAATTAAATCATGGAAATACATTTTTGTAATGGGACAGTTAACAGTAATTCTAGCAATTTAACGTTTTAAATTTTACTCCACCCAAACAAACACAAATAAATAAATAAATTAAGCTATTTATTTATTTATTCATTTATGAGGTTTTTGAGACAATGATACTCACTTTTTAGATGCACTGCCATTCTAAAATTTGGGATCAGTAAGATGTTTAATGCTTTTTAAAGAAGTTTCTTGTGCTCATCAAGACTGTATCATTTTGATCAAAAATGCAGAAAAAAAACTTAATTTTGTGAAATATTATTGCAATTTAACATAACAGTTTTCCATTTTAATATACTTTAAAGTATAATTTATTCCTGTGAAGCAAAGCTGAATTTTCAGCATCATTACTCCAGTCTTCAGTGTCACATGATCCTTAGAAATCATTCTAATATGCTGATTTATAATCAATGTTGGAAACAGTTTCTGCTTAAAGGTGCAGTTGGAGATCTCGGAAAATGCTAACTTTAGCCTGATAGCACTGAAAGCGAATGTCCCACCCTCCCTGCAATCGCCGTCCAAAGCCACGCCCCCTGAACACACATACGCTCAAAGAGCAGAATACCAGAGACAACATTAAATTACTACAATAGGCTACATCAACGGTCCAGTTCAAAGCAAGCATATATGTTCCATATAAAGGGCAATTAAAGTGTGCTAGACGTGAATTTAAATGGTATTTATTTACAGAGGTATATTATGTCACACTTCTCTAGTAAGTTTCGTCTGTGTGTGAAGATGCTGTGCAGCGCAATCCGTGAATGAATGTTCCGAAGTGAAGTAAACTTCAACGGATTTCCCCTGCTCAGGGAGAAGGGAGCAATGAACACTGTGTAGGGAGCATGTCAATTGGAACATGCACGTAGCTCTCTTCTAACGAGCTGGTTATCTGAATCGGGTGTGTTAACTAAGCGAGACATGCAAAATATGCAGAGCGGGGAGCGCGAGGACTGCAATTGGGAATCGCTGGGCTACATCATGTGTCATTCACCGGTGAGAAAACTTTATAGCACAGTTAGTGAAAGTACTACAATACCAGGAAGGAAGATCGGGTTGTTGATGTTTGCCTGCCATTCTCGCTCTGTCTGCAATAGCGTACGTGAACGCGCTGATGACGTGTCATGTCTGCGCGAACAGGGTGCGCAGAGGTATGCAAATACATACGTTGACAGGCAGGTAGGAGAGAAAATTAAAACGCTCGGACCGAGCGTTTTGATTGGGCGAACATTTCTTGGTCCTACACCTTCCACAGAATATATAAATACAGATAAATACATTTAGACCGCTTAACTTAATGATTGCTATCAGGATGTGAAGAGACTTTCAACCAGAATAACAAAAAATGATTCTGACGACAATCACCTATGATACCTTTAATATTTTGTGAGACCTGTGATCTTTTATGATTTTTTGATAAATAAAAAGTTAAAAAGAACAGTGTTTATTCAAAATAGAATTTTTTGTGTTACAACATACACTACTATTTAAAAGTTTGGGGTCAGTAATTTTTTTTCTTTTTTTTTTTAAAAGAAATTAATACTTTTATTCAGCAAGGATGTGTTAAATGGATGACAAGTGATAGTAAAGACTTTTATTGTTAGAAAAGATTTCTATTTTGAATAAATTCTGTCCTTTTTAACCTTTTATTCATCAAAGAATCAAAGAAAAAAGTATCACAGGTTCCAAAAAATATTAAGCAGCACAACAGTTTTAACACTGATAGTAAATCAGCATATTAGAATGATTTCTGAAGGATCATGTGACACTTAAGACTGGAGTAATGGCTGATGAAAATTCAGCGCTGCATCACAGAAATAAATAATATTTTAAAGTATGTTAAAATAGGAAACCAATATTAGAAATTGCAATAATATTTCACATTTTTTTATTACTGTATTTTTGATTAAATAAATACAGCTTTGATGAGCATTAAAAATCTTACTTCATTATTAAAAGTAGTAAATGATCTGAGATTAAATACAGACAAAGGTAATGCATCGGTTTTAATCCTTCTGGATCTAAGTGCAGCATTTGACACGGTTGATCATTGTATTTTGATAAACAGACTGGAAAAACTAATAGGTCTCTCTGGTAATGTTTTAAATTGGTTCAAATCATATTACAGAAAGGATATTTTTAGTGAATATAGGTGACTGTACATCAAAGAATCATGACATATTGCATGTTCCACAAGGTTCCATCCTTGGGCCAGTTTTGTTTTCATTATATATGCTTCCTTTGGGTAGCATAATTCAGAAATACGACATGAATTACCATCTTTATGCTGATGACATACAATTATATATTTCAGTTGAGCCTAGAGACACTGTTGTCATAGAAAGATTGTCTAACTGTCTGTCCAGCATTGTAAAATGGATGAATGCAATTTTTTAAAATTTAACAAAGATAAAACTGAAATTCTTATTGTGTTTAAAAAATCTGAGCGGGAGTGGATTGAAGCTGAATTGGGTTCCTTAGCTTTACAATCTAAGAAAGAGTTAAAGAACCTGGGTGTCATTTTGGACTGTGATCTGAGTTTTAAGTCTCATATTAATCAAGTTACAAAAACATGTTTCTATCACTTGAGAAACATTGCCAGGATTTGTCCTTTTTTTATCTTTTAACGATGATAAGAAACTAATTCATGCATTTATCTTCTCTCGACTTGATTACTGTAATGCAATGGATACAAAATGCAGCAGCTAGAGTATTAATGAAATTGAAGAAATGAGAGCATATTACACCGGTTTTAATGGAATTACATTGGTTACCAGTGCACAAAAGGATTGATTTTAAGATTCTTATATTAGTTTATAAAGTATTGCATAACCTGACACCTTCTTACATTTCTGATTGTTTGTCAAGATTTATTTCTAATCGAATGTTACGATCCTCTAGTGCTGGACTTTTAGCATATTACACAGTAAATCTCAAGCGATCTGGCGGTACCTCTTTTAGTCACTATGCTCCAAAAATTTGGAAATGTCTTCCAAATGAAGTGAGAGAGTCCACTAGCATTCATATCTTTAAAAAGCGTGTTAAGACATACCTCTTTAAAGTTGCTTATGAGCATAATAGTGTGTGAAGTGTGGGTATTTTTCCTTGTTTTTATATGACTTGTTTTTAATGTACTTGATTATATTTTCTTTTGTGTGTACTTTGTTTTTGTTTTATTTATTTTTTTATGTTGATGTTTTTTTTATTATTTGTTTTATGCTTGTGAAGCACTTTGAGTTGCATTTTATGTATGAAAAGTGCTATACAAATAAATTATTATTATTATTATTACCGATCCCAAACTTTTGAACAGCAGTGTATATAAACCAAAACAGTTTACAGTTAAAACTGATATTGGTTCAAAAATAAAGTATGTTTTATTTGGAGTATTTCTTTAAATCATTATTACAATTTTCCCTTTTTTTCACCTCTCCACCCTCATAATTATTCAAAATGCACTTTGCATCAGCTTCACTAGCATTGCCTCTATTATGCCTTTTTTTCCTCAAAACAGTGTTTTACACATGTTGATCAATTTAGAAGCCTCATCAGTTCAGACCAATGTCTGATATGGGTCACAGTGAGAAGGTCATGAGAACAAACTCATAAAAATAAAAGATTTGAGCAGAAAATGTGAATTTGGCGCTTGTCTTGTGGTGTGAATGTTGCCAAAGACCTTCTTCCCATATACTATAGTTTCACTCAAACCATCTTCTTTATGTTCAGTCAGTTGTACGTTCATCATATTCCCAGACTTTTGATCATGTTATTTGCAAATGACTTTTAAGATCAAAGATTACAGCTATATCTAGTGCAGATGTGAGGTGCTGCCTGTACTTTTAGTTGGGAAAAAGATGACTTTGAAAAGGAGAATATTGAGATACTAAAGACTCTTAGTGAATGACTTATGGTTCACATGGTATTTTTTTGAACTATGCTGAACTATTTTCTCTTAGATTTTTGTCATGTCAATTTTTCATTTTGGACAATCTGTGTAATCATTACACGCAACTCATTTATTTCCAGGGGCTGCCAGGACCAAAAGGAGATAAGGTACATTTAGTGTCTTTTTTTGTCAATATTGTACGGCACACACGCACACACAGGACATTTCGTTTTGTTTTTGATCTCAGTTTCCCAGCAAGCAGATGTTTTCCGATTTCTAAAACAACTCACAAATTTCATTTGCATTGGCTTTTGTCTTCAAACACATGTTTTGGAGGGGATGTAAACCGTGTCAGGCATCAAATTAGAGAAACAAGAAACCTGCATTAAATGAAGACCGTCTTGAAGTCTTTTCCTGATTGCAGTGAAAAAAAAATGCACAACAAAACAAAAACATGGAGCATCAGGATGCTTTTTCTCCCAAATAAGTGTTCCTCATTTATAGTGATTAGTAAACAGAGTTATGCACATTCTTTGCCCTGATTTTATTTATATGCTCTCTTGTTATGTTACTTTAAATAGATAGTAAATAGTAAACCAGTTTAAATTATGACCAAGGCTGATTAAATGAGCTAACTCATCTTGTTAGTGGGTCAGGAAACTTTCTGTTACATGTAAATCAAAAGTGTTTGTCAAATTGCTATCAACCACATAGACACCTTAGCAATCATCCACACACAGTCAAGAACCAATAATTCTCTTCAGAATATCATAAAATCCAAAATTTTAGTTCACATGTGTTGCTAATTGTATTTCTGGTCTTTGTGTTGTAGGGTGATCAAGGAGATACAGGACCAAGGGTCAGTACACACATATTTATGTCACTTATAAATGTGTATACAGTATTAATATTTTCCCCTACACTCAGAGGAACAGAATGTCACATTTGCCTCAGAGTAATAAGAGTGATATTAATCACTTTTATGAAGATTGATGATACATCATAAATCAGAATTGAAGGGCTGAACTGTGTGTGACAGAGGGCTGAATTCATTTAATAGATTCAATATTTTCTCTTTCTCATATTGTCTTGATCTTTCTTTATTATTTTTCTCACACACATTCAAAGAAATGGCAATACACCAACGTGCAGATATGCGAGATGGGCAACTAAAGTAGATATGGGAAGAAATAATAGTTTTTTTTTTATTATTAGTTTGGGTAATTTCTTTAGATTGTAGCCACGCCCGAATCAGTTTAAGTCAATATTTGGCTATTTTGAAATTGTCAGCAATATACAGTGAAGCATTCATTTTGCCTAGTGTGAAATTTACCGACATGGAGTCAATGGATAATTTTCATTTTAACTTTTCAAATAATTGTTTTTAAAATTTTGAATGCCCTAAAATAAGTATGTGTTTAAATTACGCAATTTTATGTATAATTTATTTATAAGCTATATATTATATTTATTTAAAATATATGCATTTTATATATTTATTTATTATTTATGAATAAATAAAATTATTTATATATTTGTATTTATTTATATTTCTTATTTTACAATAAAATTATATTGCAAATTAATATAAAAATTCAAACTATATATATATATATATATATATATATATATAATGAAATTACATTTTTTTTAATGACTTGAACAGTGCTGTGTAACATATTCTGCTCCTCTAGTATTTTCAAAAGAAACAAACACGGCAGTTCTATTTTGAATCTGTTTTGATTCACTAAAGAATGTGAATCTCTGTATATGTGTGAGATAGCATGTTTCAGTGCACAAAAACAATGAAAAATGTCTCCAGGCCTTAACTAAATCTTAACAAACCTCCCTGTGGGGAAGCACTGAAAAGGAAAAATACAGAGTAAATAATGTCTTTATTCTTTTCTAAAAATGCCACAAGTTTTATTTTAGGGTTGGGGTTAGTCTGCAGTAAATATAATTAGCGTAATTTATATAGCGTAAGAACAATGGAAGTCTATGGGAAGCTTAGTTAGCTGAGCGTGTGTGTAGTGCTGAGTAAAGCAGCAGTGTGGGAAACCTCAAGTATCCCTCAGGTCACCACATCCATGCTAACTCAACCCTCATGCTCACGCTGGCATCAACGTGCTGTGTCACTCCCACTTTCTCTCTGTTTTGTTCTTTCTTTCTCTTTCTTTTTTGCAAGGCTTTAGCACACAGATTTTTGAAGCTAACTTTCTTTCTTTCTTGGCCATGTAATGTCACCACTTTGGCAAAGTTTTCCTGCAACACGATTTAACATGACAATGAAAAGCTATAAAATAATTTTTACACTTTTTTGGTCATTTTCCATCCTCAAGTCTTTTCAAAGAGAGAAAAAAGTGACATTCATCCTCACCTGGATGGCACAGCCTTATTTAAAATCTCTCGCAGCAGACTTCTCTGTGCTTCTCGAGCTGCTCTCTGTTACTGCTGTCAGCACAATCCAGCCCTCAGATTATGGTTTACAGAGACAAGCAAACATCACATTGTCCAGACCAATGTGATTTAAGACAACAAAAATAAAGCCATGGTTTTTGTCCAATGTTATTTCAGGGTGGCAAAACCAACAATTTTACATTATTTGGTCGTTTTGTATTTGAATCACAGCTGTATTTAGGCAGTCCAAACACATTGTCCTTTTTGGTCTGTGTTTTGAGCAAGTCAAAATTGCAAGTATCGTTTTTAATTTTCATGACATGGCATGAGTTTGAATAACCAATCCAGTCATATTCAATGAGAACTCGACAATATATATTGGATGTATATACAGTATAAGGAAATAGGATTTCATTCATAATGTTTTAATTATTACATTTTTTGTTGCTTTTATTTCACAATAGTCAAATATAATTGGTCTGACCATTATACACAGGTCTGTCATTAGAAGGGTATATCGAACTAAAACTAAATCGACTTTTGGGGGTTTGATATTTCACGTTCCAGTGGCAGCGAAATGCTCCGTCAATGCTTTTTTGATGACTGCTCTGTGTATCTCTGCTCCTCTGTTCATCCTGTTCCTCTTGCAGGGTCATGGCACTCATGCAGGGCTGCATAGTAATCAGATTCTCATTAAGGTTTGTCTCTTCTCTGCTGCCATAGCCTTCATCTCCAAGTCCGAGAAGGCCGTCTCCCTTCATGGCTCCTGAGATCTTGCTCAGTTTCCTCACTATCCCTCAGTCTGAGGTTTTCAATGCTCTTATTGTTTCTCCTTTGTCTGTTATTCTGGCGTTTTCCTGTCTCTTTGTATTGGGGACTCACATGCACAGATGGTCTTTCCTCGTTACGATCACAGCTACATCTCGGCCGATCAGCCCAGTTTCCAGAGGCGTATGCTGAAGGTAGCATGTGTGCAAGGCATGTGCAGACACTCCCCTTACTAGATCTTCATCTTCCTCGTTTTTAACCCATGTCATTTTGCGTGATTGCTTGTGTTATTGTTTGTGTTCCTCAATATTTACAATCAAATAACCTCATCCATGTGTGAAGGATCAGAGCGTTGCATGCAAGTTTGCTGCTTCAGTGAATGAGGCTGACGCAGGGTGGATCTCACGAAAAAATATCTGGGTCATATTTTAGCACATAATCAAAAAATAAAATAATAATAATAGATATTATATTATGGATAAGGAAATGTAATGCAAAGTAATGTCTCAATGCAAAAAATAAACAATAATAATGATCCTGAAAGTACTGTATAAAAATCTTTAATGAGATTCACCCCTTTAGATGTATAAGGAAACCTTGTAGTGACAGAGGCATAATTATTTTTTATTATTTATTAATGTATTATTATTGTTATTATTATTATTCAAAAAAAGGCAGATGACTTACATACAATAAAGAAGATGTGATAATGAAACTTAAAACATCATCTTCCATTCACTTTTCCAAATAAAAAATATAATGAAACAAAGTATATACTTCAAGAGAATGTTATCTGTGCTTATGTTTTGCTTGTGATTTACTTGAGGAATTTATTCTATAGCACATGTCTATGTTTTCATCAGGGTGATCAAGGACAAGCTGGTCCTCCTGGACCTCCAGGCCCTCCTGGAGCACCTGGAGCAAGAGGGCCCCCAGGAAACACAGGGAAGGATGGTCCCCGCGGCCCACCGGGAGAACCAGTAAGACATTCTGCTCATTTTACCTGCTTCTGTGATGCCCCAAAAGTGGTTCATTTCCTGGCTTAGAGGGGTTGTCTCATGAAAATTGTAGAGGCTACAACACATCAAGGAGAAAACATGCTAAAAATTGATGATATGACTCCTTATAAAAAGCATCTTATTTGAATGAACAGCTCAAATATAACAACTCAACTCACAGAACAGGCTATCAGATTCAGTCAAGGCAAATAAATGTTCACATAACCTCTGAAAGATATTGACAGATCTTATTCCCTTAATTGAAAATCAGTTTCATAAATGATAAATGTGCAATTACAATTGCCTGAAAAAAAAGATTATTTAAAATTAAAATTATTTAAATTTTAATTCAGAAATTGCTAGTAAATTCACAAATATTTACAAAGAAACAGCTAGTAACACATTGAATTCAATGTAAAAAGTTGAAGCAGAAAGACGGAAACAGTATTTTCTTGAAAAACGTCCTCCAATAATCCATGCTTAAATGTAAGAATTTCAGTGCATTAAATAACAAAATGTCAAAGCAATTGTCAAACAAATAATATTAGAGCTTTTCTCAGAACTAAGTTTGTTTAATGAACAAATAAATTAAGGAAAACTTTTCCACACAATTAGTTTAGGTCTGTACAACATGACTTAAACAAAACTACACAAGACTAAAAAAGTTCATTTAATTAAACAAATAATGTTTGGTTGAACCACAAATATCAAAAGCATAATAGAAGCTCTTCTAAATGTCCATCATATTTTAACATTAAACACTAAAAAGTCTTTCTCTTTACTGAAAAACATGTAAAATTACACTTAATTTGAACATTTACTCTCCGAATGCAGTCCCATGCAAAGCATGCTGGGAACTACAAATCTACTGCCCAGTTTGTTACTGTATGTCAACAAAACTGATTCATGATTCATGTAGTCTCAACAAAAAAATGATTAAGTTAGCTTAAACATAATGAAATGAAGACATAATGAAAATAAGCTGTGACAAATGTTCAAGAATTGTGTTTGTTCAGCTCATTTTAACAAAGTCATTTAAAAAAAAACATATTTAACTTTAAGCATACACAGAGTAAGCAAACCGCATAGGGCACCAACTACCAAGGGGGTACCAAACTGTGATTTTTTTTTTTTTTTTTTTGTACCTAGGGGCCCTAATTGTACAATTGGATTTATCATCTGAAGCTGTTTTTATGCTATAGCAGCTTGTGGTTTACAACAGTTACAGGTTGTACTTTAAAGGTTAAAGGCATTAGCGTTGCTCCGCTCTGGCCTCTGTCATCTGACGGTTGTGTTTTGTTCAGCAAGAGGTGATGGAAAGAGAGAGGTTAGAGGGGAAAGGGGCAAATCCAGTTCATCATTCCCCTGGTGGGGTGTTTGAAAACCACAATCTATGCCAGTGCACTGCGGCTCACCTAAAGCTAAGCCAAATATAGATTTTAAGGCTCAAAACTCATCTGGTTTGGGTAAGACACGGCCACAATGTGTTCTTGACGAGCTCTGATATTCCTGAATGTCCCGAAAAGAGATATGGCACGAATCCAGGTTCAGGAACAGTTCTCCCAACGTTTCTCGCCTTAAGTCCTTTCAAATTAAGTTCATCCTTTTCAGTTTCTTATCATAAGGGCAGCTTAATTTGGACTAAAAGTGAACTGGAAATGGTTTTATTTCACTGGTGTACTGGCCTGTCAATTCTTTTTGCAATACCAGAAATTATTCTTGCATAGCGGCAGGTTATGAGAGCCAGTACATACTCTCTTCTGTGGACGTCTGTAATGTCGCTCTTATTAGGCTGTTAGTTTCACAAGCCAAGGTTTTGACTATCAGCAGTAAATCTGCAGCATATTATAGCTTATTCTGGCCAAGAACCATTCATTCATATATGAAAAGTCCATCTGACTGACATTTTAAATGACCAAACTCACTTTTCTTGATTATACATGGCATTTGGGGGTTTGGCAAACATGTGGGGAATCTCATTTACTCAGGATTATCTGCATCAAACTATAGTTTAAATATAATATGTGTGTGTGTGTATAAATACACACACATACTGTAGGCACTACCGTTCAAAAGTTTGGGGTCAGTAAGTATTTTTTCAGTGAAATTAAAGCTTTTTTACAGCAAGGATGTAATAATTTGATTAAAAGTGACAGTAAAGACATTTATAATGTTACAAAAGATTTCTATGTCAAATAAATGCTGTTCTTTTGAACTTTCTATTCATCAAAAAAATCATGAAAAGTATCACAGTTTCCACAAAAATACTGTTTTCAACATTGACAATAATAAGAAATGTTTCTTCAGCAGCAAATCAGCATATATGAATGATTTCTGAAGGATCATGTGACACTACAGACTAGAGTAGCCTAATGGTTGCTGAAAATTAAGCTTTGACATTGCAGGAATAAATTATACATTTACATATATTCAAAAAACTTTTCAACAAATAAAAGTTGTGAATGGTATGGAAAAAATTATGGGAAGTAAAAAAATATATATACGTCAGTATATATATATATATATATATATATATATATATATATATATATATGTATAATTTTAAATATGTATATTTGTGTATATGTAATATTAAATATGTAAAAATATAATATAATATGTATACTAATATAATTGATATAGTATGATATAATATATAATGTTATTATATTGTGGTTTGTCTTTGGAAATTACACATACACACACACACACACAAACCAAGTGAAAACAGGTAAATGCATTAACTACATTAAAGGTGACTATGTTAGGCATATTTATTAATTGATCTAATTAATAAATCACTAAGTCACGTTTGGCAGTTCTAATATGCACATATAAACAAGGGAGGTACAAACAGCTATTTTACCCACTTCAAGCACAAAGTTACACAATTGTGATCTCATGAGTCTAAAAACAAATTGTAGGCTATAACAGCACATGCACAAAGAGAGTCTGTGTGACTGTACTGGCAGATAAAAAAAAGAGTCCTGTGGATAAAACAAAGAGACAAGATGTTCTGTTTGCACAGTTCTACTTTGTCGTCAAGCTTGTGTGTAAAGAAACGTTTTATGAAAGCTGAAATCTATGACATTCTGCACCATGTTGGTCACAGATGTTTCCCTGACATACTGTAACAACTTGCTAGCTAGTTATCTCCTATTGTTGTGTTTTTCACTGGCAAAACCACCTTGTTAAGAAGCACAGCTTGAAGGAAGGATGGCAAAAGCGAACAGTACAGTGCTTCTGATTTTCCCAATTGCTTCCTCTGGTTTTGTTCATTTTTGACAGGGAACAGAAAATTATGTCTCTCTGTATTGTGGCTGAATACCAGCTTTGAAGTCTGCTTGACATAAAATACTACATCAGACTAGATTGTGTGTATGCATATGTGTGCCATGTCTTCACTCATTCTGTTGATAATTTAGGTACAGAATGAGAACAAGAATATCGATTACAAAATGAAAAACATTGCTTGAAGTTTATAACATAATACATTCACCCAGCGCATCCTCCAAAAGATGAATGCAGTTATATACACTCTTTCTCTATGTGTGTATGACAAAGACATTCAAAACTTTGATTTCTGTTATAAAATGATAAGAAACCTAGCAGGTGTTTGCTATCGATGCGTAATATCTGAAGGCAAACCTTCAACCAAAATAAGCCAAGTTGTACATCACTGCCCCCTAGTGGTTAAATGACAAACACATCCGTCTCTGCATAAAAATGCTCACAGTTTATAAGAAATGGATGGAAGGAAAGTTCACAATTATCAAATGAAATTTTTAAATAAAATACAACCACAACCAATGTAGATGGGTTGTTTCTTCATCGGAACAGATTTGAAGAAATTTAGCATTACATCACTTGCTCACCAATGGATCCTCTGCAGTGAATGGGTGCCGTTAGAATAAGAGACCAAACAGCTGATAAAAACATCACAATAATCCACAAGTAATCCACACCACTCCAGTCCATCAATTAATGTCTTATGAAGCAGAAAGCTGCATATATATATATAAGAAACAAATTCATCATTAAGGCATTTTAACCGTCCATAATCCATAATGATTCTTCCTCCATTGAAAAAGTCCATCCCATTTTGTCCTCTCACATCAAAATCCACTTACATATTTGTTTAGAACTGTTTTAGACTGTTTCCGCTTATAAATGGTGCTTAATCTGTGCATATCTCTCTCCTGATTCAGACAAGACAACTTTTTCGCTTGAGAAAGCAACATTATGGATAAAGGCCTTGTATTTTAGCCGGAACAACAATTAAAAATGTCTCGATGGATTTCTTTCTTACAAACACATAGCTTTTCATGAAAGACATGAATTGATGGACTGGAGTCGTATGGAAGGCACTATACATATAAATGTGACTTGACTTGATATTTAATGTGAAACTCATACCACTAACCCAACAAGCTGTTTCACGAGTTCACACTTACATCTATTTAGCACGAGTAAGGTAATGCGTATTTGGCGAGTATAGTAATGCGTAGTTGGCGTGCTGTCCTGGGGAAGGGCTCCGGGCTCAGGAGTACCCCCCCATAGTGTGGTGAGAACTCTAGTGATACCTCTTGAGTGGAGAAGGGGCGGTGGAGGGATGCTGGTTAACCCTCAAATGAATAGAGGAATACCTCTTGTGTTAATTAGGCTAAGTATCTGACATGCTCCTCCCGAACTTTGTTAATAAAACATCGTTTAATGTTAATGATGCACTGCGACTGAAGGATTGGCACAAGACATTTGGTTCTCCAGTCTCTTTTAAAAAAGAGCTCTGGTATCAATCAAACACTGACATACATCTTGAAAGTTTGGTGCATTAAAGTAACTCTTAAATACTTTCTGTCTCTAGGGTGCTCCTGGACGAGAAGGAACGGAGGTGAGTGTAACCAGCACTGTTTCTGATCACCATGGTCATGGTCTTCATGGCTCACATTATATTATTGTATGTTGCTTTCTTTCAAATATGTTTTCTCTCTCTGCAGGGACAAAGAGGTTTACCCGGAAAACCGGTAAGATTAAAACATATAAAATCTGTGTGTGTGCTCATCCTTGAAGCCAAGATGTTTCTTGTTTTTTAGGAAAATGTCTTGCTTTTGCAATTTTCTGAAAGACTAAATTCTTTCCTCTTGGCATAAATATGAACAGCATGTTTGAGTGTTTTGCCCTTTGTGCTAGTAAGTGCTTGCTGACTTCAGCTGTCCTTAAACACTGACGTCTGGTTGCACTGACATCTGTATGAGGTCTTGATTTAGTTTCTGCCTGTTTCACTGGAATGACTTCTAATGTGTAATATCAGTTGCGTTTTAGTACATGTGTACATTTGTGTGTGAGACTAAGATGAGAAACATGCTGTATGTTCTAGCCGTTTCGTTGCAGCCTCATGAAATGGTATTTGCAATGCCTTTTTACTTCTGTAATGTGATTTTGTTTCTAAGGGAAACAGGATATAAGAATAATGTAGAGGTGAACTAGATTTTTTATTTGTGAAAATTGAAAAGTGCTATTTATATGTGACTGGAGGGGGGATGGGTGATGTCAACCAAAAAGCAAAGTTGTTTCAGAGGTGAAGCAAGCTTTTACACTGAGAAATTACCAAGACCGGAATGTTTCCAGAAGAATGTGCAATTATGCATTGTTCACAATAAGACCATCAACATTACAGAAGTAAGTAGAGTAAATCGATTTTCTACTTTCTTCTTGGCTTTCTAAATCCATCTTATTGATCTTATTGTGAACGATTCATGTATGCATATGTTTCTTTTTTATTATTATTATTATTTACCTTTGAGCCCATAATTTTCAATCAAAATGTCATAACTTAATCCTCTGGTCAGTGCCAGGGTTGTTATCATTAACTAAAAGTAAAACCATAAGAAAACATTAATTACTTAAACTAAACTTAATAAAATTAACATTATTTTATTTTATTTTATTTTATTTAGAGTTGCCAAAGCACTGTTTTTATTTTTTTGTTTGTTTAAGTTAAATTGATGTATTAAAATAATTAATATAACCTGCAATAAATTAAAAAAAATTCATAAAAACTATATAAAATGACAAAAAAAAGACTAAAACTTTTACTAAAATAAAAATGAAAGCAGAAAATATAAAAATAGAAATTTAAAAAAATCTAATTTAAAATTTTCACAAAAACTATAATAGTTTAAAAGTGCAATCCTCCATTCAATCAAAAACTGATGGACGGATCCAAGTCCCCATTCTGCAGGTTTTTTTTTTTTTTAATCTATTTCACTCAGATAAATGTCACAATATCTTTAAATATCTGTAAACTGGATGTTTAAATGTTTTATAGGGTGAAGTTGGTGATCAGGGTTACCCAGGACCACAGGGACCCCCAGGGCCAAAGGTCAGAGGTCATTCTTGCTCTGTTTTTGACACCAGAATATTGACAAACCTGTCATTATGGCAGGTATAATATTCAAAAACATACTATTTTCAAGGTCCTTTTGGTATTTAAATATGAGACATCAAGCAATATTATTTTTTACCTGTTCATTTTCTGTGTGGCTAAAACTTCTGTTTTGCACTCTTTAGTCTCATAGGTTCAATTTCATTCAACCTTCTCAGCATATTTTTTTTGGATTTGATCATGTGCTTGATTTCACCATAGCCTCTAACCATTTCTTAATCATTAGCAGCGTAATAAGAATGATTTCATAGAGTAATGGGCTTCATATGGATCTGACTGCTCTGTTCAAGCACCTTCTGCTGCAGTATTTCTCTCTGCGATCTGTTCTGTATTCATTTAAATGCACTGTATACGTTTGGCAGGGCGAGCAGGGAGAGCCAGGTCCTCAGGGTGACCGAGGAACTGATGGTCTGCCAGGCTTGAAGGTGAACGCTGGGTGAAGTTCTTTCTGTTATATATATGTACAGTGATTCCTACAAAGACAAGACTTACAGTAAATGGGTAACATCAGTGTGCTTGATTGTATTGGTTTGATTTGGGCTTTGTATTTCTCAGGGAGATAAGGGAGACGTTGGAGAACAAGGGCCCCAGGGTGAACCGGTAAGGAACAATGCACCATACATTTATTAAAAGTGTGCTCAGTCGATTTTTATGCTGACCGCTGTCTTGGACTCTCAGAACGTGAATGGGAGTCTTCCAGTGGCATTTGCTTCCAGTTATTTTAGCTGTACAAAAACAGTCAGTTATGCTGCTTGATGCTGCAAACTATTTCTTATCTTATTATTTTAATTTACTGTCATAATCATAAATATGCACTGGTTTGTAGCACAAATAGTTTTACTGTTTACTGCACTTTGTTATTATTCTAAATATTCACCCATACCAGCTAATGAATTACAATTCTCAAATATTCAAAGAAAATAACAAATGGTGCATTCAAGTCATGTCGGAAAGATCATATTTATGAATTGAATGCACGTAAACAGCATCACAATGTCATAATTATGAGTGGGAAACTCAGAACTTTCTTTAAGTTTCTGATAATGAAATGAAATTATTATTTTTTTTAAGTTGCATTCAAAAAATACTATAGCATTATATAGAATATGTAAAAATTTAGTTCACATTATTCATCATTTTTTTTAGAAGTAGAGGTTTAAACTACTTCCCAACTCATAAATACAAATTTCCCAGGAGGACTTGAACCCACCAATACTTCCATGTTGCAAAATAAGGTGGATACTGACAGCAAAATGACAAAATTATGCATAAGCAATAGTTTTTGGTTGTAGAAATGCACAATTAGCAATCAGCAGGTTGTTACTGAGATACAGAGAGTCCTATTTGGCCTGTCATGTGACCTCATGTGGCATCTCTGCCCCATTGTGGGGACTTGCTGCATGTAGAGTCAAATAGTTTTTACTGTGCCACTGATATTAGTGCACATAATTTCAAACATTTTGACCATTTTATTGAGTGTACCTTTAAATGCAACAACAGTCCATTTCGCTAACAATGCCAAAATCATTGGTTCGATTCTCAGGCAATGCATGAACTGATAAAATGTATATCTTAATTGCAGTGTATGCTGCTTTGAATAAAACAAAAGCACCTCTTCACATACGAGTGATCAGTTGTGTAACAGTTGTTTTCATCATGGCAGGGCCACCCTGGTGAGAAAGGCACATCAGCATCCGGTGATATCATTGACTTCAATGGCAAACTCTTAGATGCCTTTCAGGTGAGCTGTGATTTTATTGATGGTAATTGCTAGAAAATTCCTAACAACTGTTATTTTTGCCAATTGGTCATCTGGATCCATGTGAACTTGATGTTACTGGTTAGACTTCTTGTAATGCAATTATGTAAACAACAGAGGACTATAACTTCATGGTTATATTAAAACCAAATGCCATAATATGTTCTGAAATTTAAGTCAGACCTGATTTTTTTTTTTTTTTTTTTTTTTCTGGCAGGCCATCAAAACTATCAGTGTTTCGGTAACTGTACTGTAGCATGAGTTGCCATTTTTGGTTATTTTACTTGAATATGCAGCCTGATTATCCTTAACAAATACTCACTGTGTGTGCTTGTGAATTGAAAACAATTCATTATTATTTTCAGCATATAATGCTAATTCAAAATGGATAATTCAAGATTAATTTTCAGTAATTCAGTATAAATATTATAATCAAAGCTGGTAGCATGCATGCAACGTGTGAAAACGGTGTGAAGCAAACATGGCTGACAAAATGAAATGTAAAAATAAGTATTCTTTGAAACATTTATGCTTTATGTAACGTACCAAGACAAATTTATGAAATTAGATGCAATTAGTTGCAAATGTTGTTGTTCTTGTACTGAGAGTGTGGATCTGGGTTGTTTAATGAATGATTCTTGTGGTTACATTTACAGTATAATGTCTGTTTACATGTTCTGGACGATGCCATTCTTTGAAATTCTGTGTTTTGTCACATTACAATTGAGAAATAGGAGGAAAAATGAGGATTTTTATTATTTTGGACATTTGCAAGGCTTTGTGGTCATCTCTATCAACAGTATAATCAGTCTGAAATGTTTATCGAACCACAAACCGTGACAGATACATTGAATATGGTGACAAGGAAATGCAAAAATGTCAGCCATAATTATGGTTTGTATCGGTCTAAAAACAGCAATACTTCCTTCAAAGAATGTCATCACCATTGTGAAGTATCATTCAGGATGTTGTTTTCATACTCCACAAGTTTTCACATGAAGAATTATATTGGAACAACATTTTCCTGTTTTATAGCAGTCGTAAAATGAGGTCTATCAGAGGTTTGTGGTTCTCAAAATGCAAAGTGGTTTTTGCAAAAAGACAATTTTATAAGCTTTAATTATGTCTGTTCCGCTTGCTTACCAAACAGGGACCACCTGGCCCTCCTGGACCCCCGGGACCACCCGGAAAAGAAGGTTCAAAGGTGAATTTCATATTTTTATCAAAATCTTCTAAACTCCTAATGAGTTGCTCAGTTAGTGTATTGTTTCTATGATTATTGTATTTAAAGCCACACAAAATTTGTGCTAGAACGTGATTGTCAGAGACCTTCTAAATCACTGAGTTTGATCTACAGTGATAGTATCAGGAAAATATAAATTCTAAACATCTGTATGTTTCATTCATCCAAACAGGGTGAACTTGGCTTGCCTGGCCCTGCTGGGGTTGATGGCGAAAAGGTGATAATTGGTTCAACTCATTTAGAAGAATATTAGTTGTTTTATTTTGTTTTATATGAATATACATAGTTTTGCAAAGACAAGCACCTGTATAGAAACTATATGAGCTACTCTGAGGTTCATGCAAATGAGTTGCTAATTAATATATGGATTGATTTGATCATCAGGGTGAAATGGGAGACACTGGAGAGCCTGGTGAACCTGGAGAGAGGGGGGAGAAAGGAGAAATGGGCCTCTCTGGTCCCTCTGTAAGTATTTAAAGTGATAAATCTTCTAATGTTTTATAATATTATCAATTATAATTTTAATCAGTTGTGTTATAGGGAATGGATGGGCAGAAAGGAGAGAAAGGAGACTCTATACTAGAAGACAATTTGGTCAGTACAACTGCACCCACATTTTTTGCTTCATTTATTAATATTCTAGTATTAAGAATACAGTTGTCTTTAACAGTGGTTTTATAACTATCTGCAGGTTCAGATGATTTCACAGCCTGGACCACCAGGGCCTCCAGGTTCACCAGGACCACCTGGATACATGGTGAGGCACATTTTAGACATGCATGATATTATGCCTTCAGTTAATTTGATAACATCTGAGGACTGATTTTTTTGTCATATTCTTTTTGTCATGTTCTTTTTATTCATTTAATCTGTATCACATTCACATATGTAAAAACAATACTTTACTTAACCTGACCATGTGGTCTCCCTTGTTTTGCCATTTATCTGAAAGATCTTGACTTTTAAGAGTGATATCATAACATTGTTCAAAGATTGTGACAGTTATTATATGTGTTTTAGGGCCATCGTGGCTTGCCAGGCCCCAAAGTAGGTGTTATTTTATTTTATTATTCAGATTTTAAACAAAGTCTATTAATGTATAGATTCCTAAATTTAGTGATTTATCAAACTTTTTGTCTTTATATGAGACGTGTCATCATAAAGCTAACTTAACTACTTTAAACTTAATAATAAATGGAGATATCCAGTAAAATTGTACTTCATGCATTGCATCAGTCTAACGCTGTATTAAATCTCTCATAGGGTGATCCAGGGGAGAGTGTTAAAGGAGAGAAGGGAGAAACTGGTGCTGCAGGAATACAAGTAAGACCACCTCTAATCCCATAATGCACTAGTCCAGGATTTAAAAACAAAAGCAATATTCACAAAGATGTAAGACTGGCCTGTGGATGTTATGATTATGATGTTATCCATACTCATAACATCTGTAAGCCATAACCATACCATATCCAATGTTTTATACCTATTATTATGTTTTATAGGGCCTTCAGGGTCCTCAAGGGCCCCCGGGAGCAACAGGATTAGTTGGTCTTCCTGGCACAAAGGGTGACAAGGTGAATCAAATCATAAATTCAACTAATTACTATTTTTAATGACCATTAAGTTTGAGCAGATGTATTTGTGGTGTTTATTTAATTCTTTTTTATCTATTATGTTCTATTTCATTTTTGGTATTCTTTTTGGTATTCATAAAAGTGCTTTATGAATACATTTTTTATTTGATTTGATAAATGTCAAATGTAATGCCTAAACCTAACTGTAAAGCAGTATTACATTGGTACTTTCCAGATGAGCCACACATAAAATATAAATGCTAAAAATGTTTTTGTTTTCTTTCGCAGGGAAAACAGGGAGAACCTGGATTAGATGTAAGCAGCATTCATTCATTCTTTCTTTCTTACTGTTCATACATCTAAAGGATTATGAATCTTTTGCTTTCCAATGGAACTTTTCCAAAGTCATTTTTATTTTAATATACTGTAGGGTTTTCCTGGCATTAAGGGAGACAGGGGTGATCGTGGAGAGAAAGGAGACAGGGTACTGTATTATATTTACCTCAGATAATCAGTGAAGCTTTCATACATGTTCAAAAAGCAGTCATTTATGTATTTACTGTATTAACTGTACATAGTCCTTTACTTAAAATGATCTTGTTGATCCTCCTGTTCACAGGGAGATCGCGGTCCTGTTGGAAAGAGAGGGCTAAAGGGAAAGAAAGGCGAACAGGGGCCACCAGGTCTGGACCAGCCCTGTCCCGTGGTGTGTGTTATAGCTACTTTTCAGATGTTTATATGTGTTGATGTGTTACAGATTCATACGGCTGAAAATCCGGTGAAAAAACATACCGGGTAAATCTGTCAGGAACAACAAAGTGTGCCCATCTGGGAACACAGATATTTCACAGACATCTTTTTCCCTTTTCCACGTTTCCTCACCTTTCTTCTGTATGTTTCTATAGGCTGATATCCTGTTTCAGTTTCTCTTTGATTGCTCTCTCTAGAGTGGGTGTGTGTACTGTTTGTTTTTAGTCATTATGGCAGTGTATACTGTATATGTGTGCTCTCACTGACAGGGAGCTGATGGATGTAAAAAAGAGGCAGTGGAAACAGGGCAGCCGGCCCCTGAGGCCCCCTGCCCATTGGTACAGTATATCTGCCTGCTTCTCTCTCTGCTGTGTTTATACCTGTAGATTTCTGACACTTCCTGCTTTTGCCTTTAACTTCTTCTTTGAAACTATCCTATGTCTGCCGTATACATTCTGGTGCATTATCGTTCAAATGTTTGAGGCCAGTAAGATTTATTTATTTGAAAGAAATGAATACTTTTATTCAGCAAGGATTCATTAAGTTGATCAAAAGTGGCTGCACAAACTACAACATGTTTCAAATAATTGCTCTTTTGAATTTTATAATCATCAAAGAATCATGAATCAGTTTTGAACTTTATATTAATTTAAAGAATCGGAGCAACTATTTTCAACTCTGATAATAATAAGAAAAGTCTCTTGAGCAGCAAATCAGCATATTAGAGTGATTTCTGAAGGATCAAGTGACACTTAAGACTGGAGTAATGATGCTGAAAATTCAGCTTTGCATCACAGAAATAAATTACATGAAAAAAATAGCCTTGGTGAGCAAAAGTTTCAAAAACATTCGAAAATCTTACGACCCAAGCATTTAAACGGTAGTTTATATACAACACAATGGAGATTACAATTAGCGATCATTCAAGTTTATTCAAGGTTTATAAAACCCAAACTGATGCATTAAATATTAACTAAGATTGACAAGAAACATTGTAACTTATCAAGTAAAATATCATTCATATTTTATTAGTGTTACTCCATAACACAGCATTATTGCGATGAGTTTTGCAAGCATGTAATTTTTTTGTTGGGATCTTTTGTGGAGTTTTTAGGTTGAAGTCTGCTTATTTTTTTTAAAAAAGTGTGGGATTGTGTGTGCAGTGTATGCTTACAGACAATTGTAAAAATTGAAATTGATATTTTTAAACTATTTTAACACATGAATTTGTTAATTAAAATTGCAGTACAGTTAAAAATAGTTTCTTTGCTCTTACACCCATGTTTTTTTGTTTTTTTATTTTTTTTTCAAGGGTCCAGATGGACTTCCAATACCAGGTTGCTGGCACAAGGTCAGTTAAAAAAAGCATTTATGATACTTGAATATTCCATAACCATGTCTGTACAGTTAATGTGTGTGACTTTAACATTAACAACTGCCTATTTAAATGAATCGACTGCAGTGTGCATCCGTACATGTGCCACACAGCTGTTTTATGCTCCATTTTTGGATTTTTATGTTGGATTTGCCTTTGCTCATCACTAATATCTTTTGTTTGTTGTTCTTTTGCAGTGATGTGTAACCTGAGGCATGTCGTCTGTACATATTGATGTGATATATACTGCAATTTCATACAGCTTTTTCACTCTTTAAATATTTTTACATTTTATAAAGACAAGAGACTTCGATGAACATTCATCAGTGTTATTTTTCATAAAGCTTTTTTTTATCAGAAATTGTGGACAAAATAGTGGATGCTGCTTTTTTTTTGGTGTCCATTTGGGTTATCGAATCCAATGAATATCTTTTTTTTAGTTCCTGGAGGATAAAACGACAGTATTGTTCACCATAAGATGCCTGTAATATGCTCGGGGAATGTTGCATGGGCATGCTGGACCGACCCGCTCAACTGGTGCCAAAAGGACAATTTTGCATCATATCCCCCTTTTGTTTTTAAAGGAACAGGGAATGCTTCAGAAACTCAAGAGGAAACGTCTCTCCCAGCCTTGATGTTCTTCAAGAACCCAAGGAGTTTAAATAACTTTACGGTCCCTCAATAATATTGGTTAATATTGACTGTCCTCAATATGCAGGTCGAATGAGGGTGCAGACAGCCCTCGCTATGGTCAATATTTTTCATGGAGGAACATAATTGAGCTCTTGGAGATGATGAGAGATCAGGGATTGGCCTCATGGATGCAGTTGCTCCACGGGACGGCAACAGCAGCCTGATATAAGAGGCTTTGGCATTGGAGATGAAACAGAACAGATCCTTATTTTGAGAATGTTAATGAACAGTAATTTATAATGATTTGTTTCTTATGTGTTACTGTTTTATGCTTGGTTTTTTGTAGTTTTTAACCCACAAG
Source organism: Tor tambroides (assembly GCA_021397915.2). Lineage (NCBI taxonomy): Eukaryota > Metazoa > Chordata > Actinopteri > Cypriniformes > Cyprinidae > Tor > Tor tambroides. Next base: position 42,664 of record JAFVLL020017812.1, on the reverse strand, counting down.
CAAAAACACAAAGCATCTGGAATTGATGCCCAAAGACTAACTTTTGGATGGCGGGCATTTACTTATTAATGCATAAATCATTAATAATAAAATAAATATTACATCTGTTTTAAATCAGCACAGCATATAGTGAGCGAGAATAGTGTGTTATATTGTACCTGTTTATTTGCTACTGCATCTACGTTTTGTTGCTCACATTTGTTGTGGTACTTTGAGATACAGTATATGTTGACACTGACAACCTGCCGTTGTTTTAGACACCACAATCCTTGATACATATTCCATATTATTGTTCATAGTAATTTATGACATATACTGATGTGCTTTTTGAAGATGGCCAAAACTGGAGGTGTTTTCATAGCCTCAGTTCAGCCATAACGAGGACTCAAGTGTAAGGCTGTTTTTAAGTTTGACAAAGTATTGCTCTATTATCTTTCATAGCTTGAAAGCAAAGAAAACATTAGAGATTCCATTTTTATCAATCTCATTTTCTTTCTTTGGCTTTCCAAGATTTAACACAGAGAAAAGAAGAGATGTTTTTTAAAGACATTGTAGCATGTTCAACATACATTTCCATGATGGTATACCCTCTTTCAGGGATTTAAAACCATACTACATAAGCTTTTCTGAAATATTTATTGTTAATAATCAAATAACCGGTGGTCAGGTCATGTAAAAGTTCTTATATGCATAACATATATGTTACATTTGCAAAATGCATTTTTTTATAAGCCTGTCTTTGAAGTTAAATGGCTGACAAAATGCTATGTTGCTATGTTGTGATTTACATAACTGTAAAAAAAAAATCTTGATTGATTGACCAATATTATTATAGCACCATTTTAGAAACAAAACAGAATGGGAGGACATTTTTGGAACATTTTATTGTTAACTTTTTATTTTTTCTTTGAATTTCTTTACAGGTGTTTTTTTTTTCCAACACAAATAATGTTTGATTTTGAAGATATTGAAAGATGATTTTGAAGATATTTTGCTGCTGAAACAGTATTTGTATTTAATAGTTGATATGAGGTAAGGAAAACAGCCTTACTGACTGCCTGACAGCCATTAAATGCATTGGTTTGCTTTCAAAGATGTTTTATAAAATAGAAATTCAAGTTTGTTACTGGTAAAGTAGTAAAAACTGTCTTTCCTTTGACCTTTGTCATAGTCAAAAAGTATGTGGTGTGTGGTTCTCTGACACTTTTCATGGTCAAATCAATTCCTGACGGATGAAATCAAATCATCCTCTTTTTCATCATTGCATGATTATTCCGTTTCACTTGGAAGTATCACATTGCACAAGTAATGAGTAAGAGTGCAGTTTTTTCTGTTGACTTTAAATGCCAAAGTAATTAAACAGGTTATGACATAAGATTTTTTTAAGATTTTGACATATAAAAGGTGTTTGTACCATTAAACCATCCTGCAAGTTTCATAGCTTAAAATATCTTCCTCGTTATAAATAAAATATTCATGAAAGCTCCAGAAACGGCTCCTTTGGATATTGTGGGATCTGTGACGTCACATGGACAAATATATTTGCACATGATCATCTATAAGCCCCACCCCCGTGTGTTCACCAGACACAAATTAAGCAAATCTAACCCATTATAATCACTGGCGCTGTCTATTGGATATGGTATACAGATGTGCATTCATTTTCTGACATAGTCCACGTGGTTGAAACTGCAGACAGTTGGACAACTTGTCGGTGGATTAAATGTTTATTCGGAACATTTGACTAAAGATAGTTTTGTAAACGAGGCACAGTGTAATGGAGAGTTCGTAAAGAATCTCTTGTTGAAAGATAAAGCAGCCAACTGTTTTGGATCTGCTCTGCATAGTAAACCGTAAGTAAAGAGTTTCATAATGCTTTGTTTGTAAATGATGGTTTTATATGGATAGAATGTTTTTAAAATGCGCACTCACATGCTATAGCGAGGGGGCGTTGATACTATTTCCTAAGCAATAATGTTAGCCAGTCATAACAGTGATTATTTACCAGGAAAATTTACCCCATGGTCAGACCGTACAATAGAAACTGCAGACAACCCAAGAACTACTCAGACTCTACAGGCCTCAGTTAACATGTTAAATGATAAAGTTTGTTGACAGTATAATTAGAAAAAGACCAGACAAGTATGTTAGGAAGGATTGCCAGAAGAAAGCCTCATCTCTCTAAAAAGAAAATGGCAGGGTAGCTTAAATTTGCAAAGTTGCATCTGAACAAACCATAAGACTTCTAGAACAATGTCCTTTGAACAGATGAGACCAGAGTGGAGATATCTGGCCATATCAGCACAACACAAACACCTCATACTAAAAGTCACACGTGCTGGTGGAGGGCTGATGATTTTGGGCTTGTTTTGTAGCCACATGGCACCTCACAGTCATTGAGTCGACCATGAACTCCTCTGTATACCAAAGTATTCTAGAGTCAAATGTGAAGCCTTCCGTCTGACAGCTAAAGCTTGGCCAATATTGGGTCATGCAACAGGACAATGATCCCAAGCACACCAGAAATCTACAACAGAACATCTGAAAAAGAAAAGAATCAAAGTGTTTGCAACTTGCAATAGCCCAGTTAAAGTCCAGACCTCATCCTGACTGAAATATTGTGGCGAGAGCTGTGAAAAAACAAATGCCCACAAAACTCAATGAACTACAGCAACGCTGTAAAGAAGAGTGGCCCAAAATTCCTCCAAAATGATGTGAGAGACTGATACAGTCATGCAGAAAATGCTTACTTCATGTTACTGCTGCTAAAAGTGGATCTACAAGCAACTGAATCATAGGGTGTCCTTGGTTTGTCACATAAGACTTTTACATATTGGCTTTATTTTTGCTAAATAATTAATGTCAAGGTGTGATGTCATGTGGTGTTGTTCATCTGAGGTTTTATTTTCCAAATTTTAAGACCTGCCAAGGACCAGATGAATTTGATTAAGTCCTGATAAGAGTGTCCTTTCTTTTTCACATAACTGTATATAAAGAATTGCAGAAACAGTTGTACTGTATTATTTTAGTATCACATTAAAATGTGTTTCTGAAAATAGATCAAATAGAATCACAATCAAAATTGCTTCTTGTGCTTGACAGCGATTTTATTATAGGAATCAGATACCCAAACTGAGCAATATGAACAGGTAATAGGTGATGGTTATACAACACATGACTGATGTCATACAGTTTGGCCTGAGATGCGAAAGCCACTTCGGTTTTACAAAATGTAACATACTAAAAACAGATTCAAGCACTACAGAAAACAAACTACAACATGTCGAGTGGAATATCGTAAAGCCAAAGCATTTCCACTACAAATGTACAAAACAGCAACAGTAAAATGATTCCAGCTTCAGAATGTACAGCAACTGTGTAAATAATACTTTACTGTTGTGTTTGATAAAGGAAATTATAATACCACAAAATTATACAATAAAAAAATGAAATAAAGTGTGAAACCCAGTGATAGAAATGAGGTGCTTTCAGCATGCTGATACAAACAATGCTGTAGCTTATTGCACACGGGGAACCACACGACATAAAATACTACATGAACCGAATGTTATCAATTAATAAAATAAATTAGTAACCTGAACTACATAAGCAGTTAAGTCACAAAAATGGCACTTAAACATGTTTCAACTATGTGGAATGATGGATACCTGACTCTTTAGTCAAATCTGACTTTTAGATTGCATGTTTTATAGTGGCAATAAACTGATATGCAACAGTATATTATGCTGTTGATGTGCCTTATACCTACAACATGTGCACTGATGAAATCCATCAATCTAATGCAAAAAGCTGTTGAAACAGGTTTACACAAATATACACAAGCTTTTCAAAATGGTCCACAAAATTTAGATTTACTATTAACAGATGTATTCGTGAACGTATCTCACACCTAAAAACATAGACGCTTATTGATAATTATGTATATTTTGTATATGTATATTTTACCTACAGTTTTCTGTAGGTGTTTACTGTGGTAGATTTAAACCACAATAATCAAAAGCAATCACTTTGTCATAGCACACAGTAATAAAAAAAAACATTCAAAATGCTAAAAAAGTGGTCTTTTTGGGGGGTAAAACAAATAAAAACAACTATCAATGAAGCTTGGCACTAATTTAAGAGATTATACATCTCTTATCTAATATAAAGGGAAATTCTATTAGTTATATGGGGAAACAGGATAAGATGGTGTGTTATTACTCACAAGAGACCCTAAAATGGCAAGTGACAGTTGTTTCATTTTAATGTGTAAATAAAAGGCGAGGAAGCTTAGAGTTCAAGACTTGTGGAGTTCAGAAGCCGGAAGGAGTGAGAACGTTCATGTCTCGGTGTCTCAGTCTGTGACAGGATGCTTTCTTTCCATCCTCGCCGCTCATCTCGATCTTGGGAGATTTGAAATTGGCAGGATCTTCAACTGTGAGGTTTATTTGGGTTTTCATGGCATCCATCGTATTGGACTTCTGAACCCCAAAGTATGACTGCAGCGTGAATCCCCCTGTAGTGATGGAAAAAGCAGGGAAAATTTTCGCATTAACACACATTCCTGATATTATTGTGAATTTCCCAAAATTTCTATAAGCGCTTTCACAATACACATGATATTTATGTTTATAATATCTTCATGCCTTTTTACCAAATCAGAGCTAGGCAATAATATACACTGTATAATTTACTAGCAATTTCTGAGTGAAAATTGCTCCTATGCCAATTTTTGTTTTTAATTACAAAGAATTGGCAAGTAACACATTGAATTAAACACACTGAATTAACACATAATCCAATAATCTTTGAAAAAGCAGTTGAAGTATGCTATATATTACATGCCCCTATGCACTTACACTGAATGTATGCTGAGTAAGTTGGACATGCCAACTTTAAATAAAGAAATGGGCAATAATATAGTTAATAAATAAACAAATCCCACTGCCTAACAAATATTTCCGAAAGGATAAACAAGCAAATCTGAGGTTATAATTAGGCCTCTTTAAAAGCTAGAATAATATATCCATATAACAGGTTCTTGCCAGGTGTGTTGGTTTCTGATCCTGGATCTGTGGGGGATTTCTGCACGATGGGCCGCACCCCGAAGAGGCTCCATCGCTCTCCTCCTCGTCCACCTCCTTCGTTACCTCCCATCGAAACACCTGTGATGAAACTGCTGGACTTAAATGGAGTATTGGGGTGAGGACTGGCTAAACCAGTGCCTGTCAGGAAAAAAAAAAAGAGAGATAAGTGATCAGTGTATTACTTAATAATAATATTACTAACATAATATACTACACTGTGGTTTGTTCTATTGTACGTTACAAATCCAATTATTTGAACACAGTCTATAAGTACAAAACATGGCTGAGGAATGGTGTTTCCACCTGTGCCTGATGTTTAGGGGATGAGGGGAGGGACAAAGTGATGGACGGTGCTGATGTTGAAAGCTTGTCCTCTCTGAAGTCCTCCTTTGGCATCTTCAACTCCTATAAAAACGAAAGAAAACAGCTGTTTAATATGTAACCAGTGGTGCGTCATAAAATTGCAGGTCCCTCCCATTGGAAATGTTTATCATGGTCTATTATCATAGTACTAATATATATATATATATATATATATATATATATATATATATATATATAACAGCAATACAGCAAAACAACATGACGCATATCTATTCATCTAGCACTAGTTACATTTACATTTAGTTATTTAGCAGACGCTTTTATCCAAAGCGACTTACAAGAGAGAACACATAAAGATCTTGGATACCACAAAAACGCTTTTAAGGTAAACTTTTACAATAAACTATCACAATCCCTTACTTTAAAAAAATATATATAATAAAAAATAAGTGCTGTAATGCTGGATCTTCGGGTCGTAATACACCAGTCTAATGACACTACCTAACTGTTCCCAACAGCTAATGTGCAACATCAAATAGCTGAGAGTAATATAATAATGTCTTATAGTGACGTTAATCCAGCTCTCTTTGGCATTTAACAGCGATATACTGGATTTATTCCAGCTTCTTTAGTGGTTAAATGGCTGCAATCCAAACACTAGAAGCTTCCGAGCGCTGGTAAACAGGCCGTTGTTTACAAGAGAGAGGACCCACCTTTTCCGCTCTATAGCTCGTTTATTACCCGATCCAGCAGGGTCTTCCATTTGGTCCATGTTCATTAAACTAAAGATTCGTTGGTGGTATGCTGGTGAAGTTGGAAAACAGAAAAATCTTCGTTAAATTCGTTTTTTTAAGCGAGCGCAAGGGTATCCAATCGACAAGAAGAATAACACGTAACGTTACTGCCAAAATGACGGACAGGAAGTTCAACGTTTCAAAATAAAAGTCCCCCGCAGCCAGAAGGCGTTGACTTCCGACACATCTTCTCCTCCAGCACAGCCCAATGAAACCGCAAGATGATCGTTTGGGTGTATGTTTTGAGGTGTCAACAACTCTTTTTACGTTTAGATACGATTCTAAGAATAACAGACAAATAGAGTCAAAAGTTGAGTTGAAAAGGTGTGATGTACCTAGGTTGATGACATAACCAGCGAAAACTATTTTGTACGTGTGTGATCAGAAGACTTTGCATTTAAGTCTACTTTACAGAACTCTTAAGCAGTAACGTTAGTCCATTCGAACGTGCAACGCAGCATCAAGGCAGAAAAATAGGTCAACATTCCACAACTCCAAGCATTTACACCACTGATCTATAATAGAGATATTAATATATATATAGATCAGTGATTTACAACAAATTTCTTATTTAAAATAAGTAATAACAATAATATTATATAATATAATATTATAATAATAAATAACAATATTAATTAATTAGATGGATTAAAGATTAAATGAAGATTAATTAAATGAAGATGAAGATTAAAGATAAAAATGAAAATTTATTTCAGACGTCACAATGAAAGGCACTGCATTACAGTATTTGCATAGGACAATATTTATTTTTTATTAAAGAAACTAAAATTAAGCCAAATAAAAGTAACGATGACTTTTTATGACTTCTTATGCAGTCTGCAATTATCAAGCCACCTTTACATCCACAATACACAAGCATTTTCATGATAAACATTATTATCAATAAAATAACATTCATGTAAACCCAATTTTAAGGCGTCATTGGATTTTAAAACTTAACAGTATGAATAAATAAGTTGACAAATCTGACAGAAAACCAGTACATTGGTCATAGATCTCCAAAACATTACACAAAGAGAAATTATAATGAATTATCCAGAGATTTTTCTCCCAAATGACTGACAACCAAAGAAAAAAAAAAACCTTAAGATACATATTTACATGTTTATAGGTTATTTAAACCTAAATACATTCCCTGGGTTAATGGCCGTATTAAACAGAACATTTAATCAAGCGTTATCTAAAAAGATAGTTAGAGAATATTTGTTTCTCTCATTTAATATTTCAAAAACAAAGCACCATATGTAATTTGAACTCTTTCTTGTCCAGCATCATCACAAATATCCTTCAAGACAGGTTATTTTTTAAACTTCTTATACAGTAGATACTATAAATAGTATATGACTACACAGAATTTAACCTAGTGCTGTACAATTCATATGAGTTTTTGAATTATTATTGCTATGAAAACAATCTTTTTTATATATATATTCTTTTCCAGAGCTGTTTAATGAGTACAGATTAACCATAGTACTAAACTAAATTGAACTGACAGTGCAAATTAGTTCATGACTAGAAAAATCTGCTCCCATTTTCCAGTTCATTCTATGTATATAATGTACTTACTTACAATGTGTTACTACTGCGTGCAAAAATTTACATTTTACATTCTCGGTGCAAGATATTCTTTCAGATGACCCATACTCATATTGGATTATAATGCCACATTTCATAGTTTTTTGTTTTTATTTTCTCTGAGGTCTCTGTAATAAATAGACATAAAAAAACAAATGTAACATATGGCACAGGAGTAATTGAACTGCACCCCCTGAAAAAAGTTGGAAGGTATCCGTCATTCTGTCTGTCAATAAGGCGGGCATCACTATGAGTGAGGCAGTATGATTGGTCACTCTTAAGGACATCTTAAAGGTGCAGAGTTGATCGATATAGCGCTCCAGTGAGCTTCACTGCGACTCAGCTCTTTCCAGAAACTTCCCTTTGGAACCTAAAACACAATCACATCAAGTATTACCAACTAATGATTGATAATAATAATTATTATTCCTAACACTACGCTAGTGTTTCGTGTCCCAGCTTATGACTTCTCCTTTCTGATTACCTGACATTTTGAAAAGGCCCAGAAGGGGGCATCAGATTGGATTTCCCTTTCTGCAACATGGCTGGTGAAACTGGCACGCCATTCTTAGGCAGCATCTGGATGAAACAACAAATATTTTATAATGTGCAGTCATAGTCAGTAAACAGTTAATTTATTATGTTTTGAGTCACATGATGTTCTGGTAAGCACACGGCATGTTAAGAATCCAAGATGGCAGGCCCAACATAGATACATTGTACAAAGGTGTGGTAAGTTAAGCCCTGCATATCTCCAGATGCTTTTAGGTGGATGGTCGTTTAGCAGAAGATATGTTGGGATAATTATATCTACTTTGTAGGGTCGACTGACTCAAAGACTTGAAAGAACATTTAACCAATTAAACCAAGTACTAAGTCAATCCACTACAATTATGCAAATAGACTAATTGTTAAGAAATACTGCATCCATTCAAATGCAAACAGCACTGTATGACTGATCTAGAAGTGCATTTGCTCAGGATGACACTTACCTCTGCAGGCTGGGAGGGTTTGGTTATGGGACAGGGTGGAGGGGGTCTGTTGGGTGGTAGCGGTCTCATTTTGGGGGCTGATGGAGATCCCTGGGACGGCTCTGAATGCTGTAAACTCTGCTTGTGTACAGCGTAGGCTGGGATTGGAGGTGGTTTCACAGTGGGTCGAACGACAGAATGTCTGGATCTAGGTGGACCTGTAGGACTCGCTCGAAGACTGGCCTGAACAATGCAAATACATGAATAAGAATAAACAATTTTATCATAACAAAGATTACATTTCACAAGGATTCTTGGGATGGTGGATTGTGGGTAATTTTCAGTGACAATGGCTGCACCAATTCAAATGTATTTTCTACACTGTCATTGTCACTGTCCCAAGTAATCAAAAAGGAACTATTTGGTCAGACAGTGTAGTCGATATTCAGTATCTTTTTTAAATCAGTTGCTGTAGTAATGAATGCCAAGAGACATGAGTCGCTGTCATTGTGGAAAGATAGAAAAAGGATTTTTTTTCTCTGCTCATGTCAGTTTGCATTTTTATTATGGGTTGATATTCAGCCACTGAAATTGATTTTCATGGGTGTCTCTGCTCACACATTTAAGTATCTGGGCAATTTGTTCCTGGTTAGTTTCTATTGTGTCCAAAATGATAGACTAAACTACTTGAGTTGAAATCTTACTTGACTGTTCAGACTGAAGTACATTCCCAAAAATCTGATTTTAATTGGATTTAAAAACACATATACAGTACATCAGTGTTTCTTAATATTTTTAAATTAGCTTTTATATTTTATATCTTCAGTTTTCAGTTCCATTTTATTTTACATTTTAGTAATTTTGTTTTGTGTGTGTTTTTTTTTTTTTTAATATTTCTATTTTTATTTCAGTTTTAGTAATTCAACTTTAATTTCAGTTAGTTGCCAATGTAACATTTCCAATTTTTCAAGTTTTTAAGTGTAAGTTTTTAAATTTATTATTTAATTACTTATTTTTTAATTTTTATTTCATCTTAATGAAAATATTTTTGATAGCTTTGTTTTAGTTAATAACTGCACTAATATGGATGGTTTTGGATCTGGTTCCATGTGTTTTTTGCTGTTTGATCAACAAACAACTAAATGGATTTGAGTTAGATACAGGAGATTTTTGCTTGCTGTCGGAAACAAAGCCAGTGATCCACGAAACTCTGCTTTTGGATGGATATACTGCAAACTTACGCTGACAACAAAACAACTTCACACCTGTTCATCAGCATGAGATTTCTTTGGCAGGAACACTGGGTTGGCGTGACCCGTCGTGTGACTTTTAGTCTCAGGGGTGTCTGGAACACTGACAAGAAGAGAAATAACACATTTTCTACTGCAAGAAGTGCCAAATGCATGAAAATCACTGCATGAATGTGTTTGCATTTCACATTTAAGAATTTAGTTGATTACTTGATGCATATTTGGGTAGCAGGAAGAGTGGGGCTTTTGGTGGAAAGGAGCTTTTGTTTGCAGCGGCACCAACAGACACCAAGAATAGCCAATCCCAGAAGGAAAAACAGGATCAGGAGAACCAGGACAAGATAAAGGTTGCCTGCACAAGATAAGATGAGAAAAAAAACGCATCAGCAATAGAGCAAATTTAAGATCGCATTCAATTAAATATTAATTGTGTCTTTTGACGTACTGTGTGCGATCACAGGCCCACTGTCCAAACTTCCTCCTGAACCTGACGTCTCACAGAATGGTGGTGCCCAACCCGATTTACAATGACAGTTGTGGTTATTATTACAAAGCTGCAGGGAAACAAACACAAAAACAATTTAAAGGAGACTTATTATGTCAATGAAAGATTGTCAGTAAATTATGATATTTAATAATGCGTTCTTTTTTGTTGTTGTTGTTGTTCTTTTAGGACCTTGACAGACACTGTGGGAAAAAGCTGCTTAAAAAGATCATACAGGCTGGGAACAACATTAGAGTGAGTAAATGATGACACATTTTTCTTAAACTACCTTTCCCACAATATAGATATTCATTCTGTATTGTAAAAGTGGCACAGAGGAAGTGGCACAGCTGACTGAATGGTGTGGCACTAACAATCTGTCCCTCAATGTGGGGAAGACAAAGGAGGTTGTGTTGGACTTCAGGAGGAGGAACTCCGTTGACCACCCCCCACTGACCATCGACAGCTCGACTGTGGAGAGAGTCAGCAGCACTAAATTCCTGGGGGTGCACATCACAGAGGATCTCACCTGGACCACCAACACCATGTCACTCTCCAAGAAGGCACAACAGCGCCTACACTTTCTCCGCCGGCTGAAAAGAGCAAGTCTCCCAGCACCCATCCTCACCACTTTCTACAGGGGAACCATTGAGAGTGTGCTGACCAGCTGCATCACTGTCTGGTTCGGGAACTGTAGTGCAGCAGACCGCAAGACCCTACAGCGGACAGTGAACACGGCTGCAAAGATCATCGGTGCCCCTCTCCCATCCATCCTGGACATTTTCCTTGCACGATGCTCCAGCAAAACC
>JAFVLL020017812.1:0-31249 GCA_021397915.2 Tor tambroides | reverse complement strand
TGGAAACTTAAATTCCTGTAGAGCTGCTTTGCAACGATTTGTATCGTAAAAAGCGCTATACAAATAAACCTGAATTGAATTGAATTGAATTATCTAATTTAAAGGGAAATTCTATTAGTTATATGGGGAAACAGGATAAATTGGTGTGTTGTTACTCACAAGAGACCCTAAAATGGCAAGTGACAGTTGCATCATTTTGTGCTGTAATGTGTATATAAAAGGCGAGGAAGCTTAGGAGAGTTCAAGACTTGTGGAGTTCAGAAGCCGGAAGGAGTGAGAATGTTCATGTCTCGGTGTCTCAGTCTGTGACAGGATGTTTTCTTTCCATCCTCGCCGCTCATCTCGATCTTGGGAGATTTGAAATTGGCGGGATCTTCGACCGTGAGATTTATTTGGGTTTTCATAGCATCCATCGTATTGGACTTCTGAACCCCAAAGTATGAGTGCAGTGTGAATCCCCCTGTAGTCATGGAAACAAAGAATTAGGAAATAACACACTGAATTAAAACATACTCCAATACTCTTAGTTTTATTTACATCTTTGAAAAAGCAGTTGAAATATGCTATATATTATAAATGTCCCTACGAGCGTATACTGAATGTATGCTAATAAAGTTGGACATGCCAACTTTAACTAAAAAAATGGACAATAATATAGTTAATTTCACAATGGAATAAATAAATATCATTACTGAACAAATATTGCATAAAGGATAAACAAACAAATCTGAGGTTATAATTAGGCATTTTTAAAAGCTAAAATAATATATCCATATAACAGATTCTTGCCAGGTGTGTTGGTTTCTGATCCTGGGTCAGTGGGGGATTTCTGCACGATGGGCCGCACTCCGAAGAAGCTCCATCGCTCTCCTCCCCGTCCACCTCCTTCGTTACCTCCCATCAAAACACCTGTGATGAAACTGCTGGACTTAAATGGAGTATTGGGGTGAGGATTCTGGCTAAACCAGTGCCTGTCAGGGGAAAAAAAGAGAGACATTACTTCATAATATATTACATTTGTAGGAAACTTTTTCCTTGTCGAAGCAGAGACCAGGAGACGTTGAGATATCTTACAAGCAGAAGTTACTCTTTACTGACTACTTGCTGTGCATCGCTGCAGTCATCCAAGTCTGACTATATTTCAGCACAGTAGAGTTTATACCTTTCAAGGGGGAGGGATACATAGAGGTGGAGACAATCTAAACAAAGCATGCAAATGCAGTACAGGAATCAGCCCATTACCAGAATTTCCCCAGCCCTGACCTCATCAGCATAACAGTGTTATTCAAATGCATAGGTGCTAATCCAATCAGCCTGACAGTATGGCCCATACCTTCACATTATCATAGAGACAAAGGCACAGCTGTGCCTTGATCTTAGCATTCACCTTTAACTTGGGACCCTACCCAATGGTCAGGAAGTGCATAAAGACAAAAGGTTAATGTCTCAGACACCTGGGCGGCCTGACTTGATCTTCTTAAAATGTAATCATCTTTACAACACAATGTACATTACTTTTTCAGTTTATATACTATTACATTGGAACCTAGATTTAACATTTTATAAATTTGTAATCCAACACATTATAGTTGGTTCTTTTGTAAGCTAAAATCCAATAATGTATTTTAACACTGTCTAAATCGACAAAAACATGTATGTGAGAGTTTCCACCTGTGCCTGATGTTTAGGGGAAGAGGGGAAGGACAAAGTGATGGACGGTGCTGATGTTGAAAGCTTGTCCTCTCTGAAGTCCTCCTTTGGCATCTTCAACTCCTATAAAAAGGGAAGAAAACAGCCGTTTTATATGTTACAAGGGTGCGTCATAAAAATGTAGCTCCCTCCCATGGGAAATGTTTATCATGGTCTATTATCATAGTACTATATATAACAGCAATACAGCAAAACAACATGACGCATGGCTATTCATCTAGCTCTATTTCAACACAAAGCTTTTGAGGGAAAGGAAGACTTCAACTGAACAAAAATATATAATAATAAATGCTGTAATGCTGGAGATTCGGGGTCATGATACACCAGTCTAACGACATTACCTAACTGTTCCCAATAGCTAACGTTAATGTGCAACATTAAAAAGCTGATAGTAATATAATATTGTCTTATAGTGACGTTAAACCAGCTCACGTTGACATTTAACAGCGATATACTGGATTTAAATGGTTCTTTAGTGGTCAAATGGCTGCGATCCAAACACTAGAAGCTTCCGAGCGCTGATAAACAGGCCGTTGTTTACAAGAGAGATCGTACCTTTTCCGCTCTATAGCTCGTTTATTATCCGATCCAGCGGGGTCTTCCATTTGGTCCATGTTTATTAAATTAAATATTCGTTGGTGGTATGCTAGTGAAGTAGGAAACACCGAAAAATCTTCGTTAAATTCGGTTTTTGTAAGCGAGCTCAAGGGTATCCAACAGAGATCAAGAACAACACGTACTCCCAAAATGACGGACAGGAAGTTCAGCGTTTGAAAATAAAAGTCACCAGCAGGAGAATGAAGGCGTTGACTTCCGACACACCTCCAGCACACACAGCTCGATGAAACCGCAAGAAGATCGTTTTAACGTATGCTTTGGGCGTCAACAACCCTTTTTATATTTAGATACGACTAGTAATAACAGACAAATAAAGTCAAAAGTTAAGAAGAAGAGTTGTGACAGTAGGTCGCAAAAATTAATTTGTACGCGCGTGTGTGTGATCAGAAGACTTTGTATTAAAACCTAAAACAAGCATTATTCCATTCAAAAGTGCAACTATGCATAAAGGCAGAAAAATACATATGAAGAGATCACATGTAAAAAGCCTCTAAGTGCCTTCTGGAATTTTCTGTTAAAATGAGACATTTTTATCAGGCTCCTATATTTTTGTTCAGTTATTTCACTTTTACTTGCATAGAAAAGGACCCATACATTGCCATTAGAGTAAAATTACTGAACCTAAACATAGGAGCCTGATAAAAATGCTAATTTTAGACGACAATTTCAGACGGCACTTAGAGGCTTTAGCATCTGAACTTTTTATATATTCTTCAACTTCAAGAATTTACACCAATTTTCTTACTGAAAATCATAACAACAACAAGAAGAAATAATATGAATAACAATATTAATTGAATAGATGGATTACAGATTAAATGAAGATTAAGATGAATTAAAGATAAAATGAAAATTTATTTCTGGCGTCACATGGAAGGCACTGCATTACAGCATTTTGCATAGGACAACATTTTTATTTTTAATAAAGAAACTAAAATTAAGCCAAATAAAAATGACAGTGACTTTTTTTTCTGACTTATGCAGTGTGCAATATCAAGCCACCTTTACATCCACAATACAGAAACACTTCCATGATAAACATTATTATCAATAAAATAACATTCATGTAAACCCAATTTTAAGGCGTCATTGCATTTTAAAATTTAACGGTATGAATAAATAAGTTTAACTACAACATGAAAAATCTGACAGAAAACCAATACATTGGTCATAGTAGGTCATAAAACATTATGAAAGGAGAAATTATAACAAATTGTCCAGAGATTTTTTCCCCAAATGACAACCAAAGAAAAAAAAACTTAAGATACATATTTACATGTTTATAGGTTATTTAAACCTAAATACATTCCCTGGGTTAATGCCCATATTAAACAGAACATTTAATCAAGAGTTATCTAAAAAGGTATTTAGAGAATATTTGTTTCTCTCATTGAAGATTTCAAAAACAAAGCACCATATGTAATTTTAACCCTTTCTTGTCCAGCATCATCGCAAACACCCTTCAAGACAGGTTATTTTTGAACTTCTTATACAGTACATACTATACATATTATATGACTACACAGAATTTTAACCCAGTGGTATACAATTCATATGGGTTTTTGAATTATTATTGCTATGAAAACAATCTTTTATCTTTTTTTTATATTCCTTTCCAGAGCTGTTTCCTGAGTACAGATTATCCATAGCACTAAACTAAATTGGACTGACAGTGCAAGTTAGTTCAAGAATAGACAAATCTGCTCTCATTTTCCAGTTCATTCTATGTATATAATGTACTTACTTACAATGTTTTTCTACTGCGTGCAAAAATGTACATTTCATATTCTCGGTGCAAGATATTCTTTCAGATGACCCATGCTCTTATTGGATTATAATGCCATACTTCATAGTTTTTTGTTTTTCTTTTCTCTGAGGTCTCTGTAATAAATAGACATAAAAAAGCAAATGCAACATATGGCACAGGAGTAGTGGAACTGCACCCCCTGAAAAAAAGTTGGAAGGTATCCTTCATTTTGTGTTCAAGTCAATAAGGCGGGCATCACTATGAGTGAGGCAGTTTGATTGGTCACTCTTAAGGACATCTTAAAGGTGCAGAGTTGATCAATATAGCGCTCCAATGAGCTTCACTGCAACTTAGCTCTTTCCAGAAACTTCCCTTTGGAACCTAAAACACAATCATATTAAGAATTACCAACTAATGATTGATAATAATAATTATTATAATTCCTAACACCATGCTAGTGTTCTGTGCTCATGACTTCTCCCTTCTGATTACCTGACATTTTGATAAGGCCCAGAAGGGGGCATCAGATTGGATTTCCCTTTCTGCAACATGGCTGGTGGCACTGGCACACCATTCTTAGGCAGCATCTGGATGAAACACAACAAATATTTTATAATGCACAATCATAGTCGGTAAACAGTTCATTTATTATGTGATGGACGTGATGTTTAGAGTCACATGATGTTCTGGTAAGCACATGGCATGTTAAGAATCCAAGATGGCAGGCCCACATGGATACATTGTACAATGGAAAGGTGTGGAAAGCATATCTCCAGATGCTTTTAGCTCGTTTAGCAGAAGATATGTTAGGATAATTATATCTGCTGCCATAAGGATTGTTCAGTGACTGTCTTGAAATATATGGACATTGTTTGGAAGTTTGCTGGATGGTTACAGAGAAAACTACTTCTGGGACGAATGGGCATTTGCTGCTTTTTATATTCTTTTGGTGGGTTTGTCAGCTGATTTTTCATGAGCAAATATTAAATGTTTGTTTAAACTGTTACACAAAATCTCTTCAAACTGCAAAATGAACTGATTAGTGTAATGCTAGTTTGAATAAACTTATGGGTTCTTGAAGGCTTGATTGCATATGAACTGATTTATAAACTGCTATTTTGAACAGTGAACCAATTCAACAAATTCAATTTTCATTTGAACTGCACAGCAAACTAATTAAGAACTGTTGGTTTACAACCCAAGCGATCTGAGATGAAAAGGAATGAACTGAATTTGGTTTAATTCTGAATTGTTAAATATCATTTGTCATGGAAACCCTTTTCCTTGAAATTTTGAATTGAGAATTGAGTTTTTAAATTTCTGAACTATTTTGTATCTGTATTTTGGGTAACACTTTACTTGAAGGGGTGTGCATAAGACTGACATGACACCTTCATAATCATGACATGACACATGTCATGTCATGAATATGAAGGAG
This sequence comes from Tor tambroides, assembly GCA_021397915.2. NCBI lineage: Eukaryota > Metazoa > Chordata > Actinopteri > Cypriniformes > Cyprinidae > Tor > Tor tambroides. Next base: position 25,736 of record JAFVLL020017812.1, on the reverse strand, counting down.
GTTTTAAGCATGTTTATGACAACTGTCATTAAGTGTCATTCGCTCAGTTATGTAATTTTTAATGCAAAGATGACATTATTTGACCTAACCCTACCCCTACCCTTACCCCTAACTCTAGCCCATAACAAAGACATCTCAAACAATGTCATCTTTGCATTAAAAATTACATAACTGAGCGAATGACACTTAATGACAGTTGTCATAAACATGCTTAAAACCTCCTTCATATTCATGACATGTGTCGTGTCATGATTATGAAGGTGTCATGTCAGTCTTATGCACACCCCTTCAAGTAAAGTGTAACCGTATTTTGCTTAAAAGTGAATAACAGTTCCTTTGTATGGTTCCCTTGCTGTTTGTACCTTAATATTTCACCCATATTCTTAAAAGGGTTTCCTCTCCATTAAATGTGTGAATCCTTTGTAGGGTCGACTGACAAAAAAGACTTGAAAGAACGTTTACCTGATAAATAACCTGCTGCTAAATAACCTGCTAAATAACCTTAGCCTGCCTGGCACACTAAATATTTAAGTCAGTCCACTACATTCATGCAGAAAGACTAATTGTTAAGAAATACTGCACTGCATGACAGATCTAGAAGTGCATTTGCTCAGGAAGACACCTACCTCTGCAGGCTGGGAGGGTTTGGTTATGGGACAGGGTGGAGGGGGTCTGTTGGGTGGTAGCGGTCTTGTTTTGGGGGGTGCTGATGGAGATGGCTGGGGTGACTCTGAATGCTGTAAACTCTGCTTATGTGCAGAGTAGGCTGGGATTGGAGGTGGTTTCACAGTGGGTCGAACGACAGAATGTCTGGATCTGGGTGGACCCGTAGGACTCGCTCGAGGACTGGCCTGAAGAATGCAAATATAATATGAATATGAATAATCGATTTTATCATAACAATGAATACATTTCACAAGGATTCTTGGGATGGTGGAATGCGGGTCATTTTCAGTGACAATGGCTGCACCAGTTCAAATGAATTTTCCACACTGTCATTTTGTAAGTAATCAAATCTGAGCTATTTGGTCAGACAGTGTAGTCGATATTCAGTATTTCTACATCAGTTGCTATAGTAATGAATGAATGCCAAGAGACATAAGAGTCGCTGTCATTGCATTGAAAGACGGAAGAAGGATTTTTTTCACTGCTCATGTCAGTTTGCGTTTTTATTATGGGTTGATATTCAACCCCTGAAATTGATTTTCATGGGTATCTTTGCTCACACATTGTAAATATCTGAGACATTTCTCCCCTAAGCTCTGGTTAGTTTCTATTGTGTCTAAAATGTCAGAATAAACTACTTGAAATCTAACTTGCCTGTTCAGTCTGAAGTGCATTTTAATCAGATTTAAAAACACATATGGATCAGTGTTTATTAATATTTTTGAATTAGCTTTTAATATTTTATACCTTCAGTTTGCATTTCTATTTTATTTTACATTTTAGTAATTTTGTTTTGCGCTTTTTAGAATATTTCTATTTAGTTTTATTCAACTTTATTCATTTCAGTTAGTTGCCAATGTAACATTTCCAGTTTTTCATTGTATTTTAAGTATAGTTTTAACATCTAAATGGATTTGAGTTGGATACAGAACATTTTTGCTTGCTGTTGGAACAAAGCCAATGATCCACAAAACTGTGCTTTTGGATGGATATACTGTGAACCTACGCTGACAACAAAACAACTTCAAACCTGTTCATCAGCATGAGATTTCTTTGGCAGGAACACTGGGTTGGCATGACCCGTGGTGTGACTTTTAGTCTCAGGGGTGTCTGGAACACTGACAAGAAGAGAAATAACACATTTTCTAATGCAAGAAGTGCCAAATACATGAAGATCACTGCATGAATGTGTTTGCATTTCACAGTTAAGAATTTAGATTACTTGATGCATATTTGGGTAGCAGGAAGGGTGGGGCTTTTGGTGGAAAGGAGCTTCTGTTTGCAGCGGCACCAAGAGACACCAAGGATAACCAATCCCAGAAGGAAAAACAGGATCAGGAGAACCAGAACAAGATAAAGGTTGCCTGCACAAGATAAGACAAGAACAAAATGCATCAACAAAAGAGCAAATTTAAGATAACATTCAATGAAATATTAATTTTTATTCAGTGTCTGTTGACGTACTGTGTTTGATCACAGGCCCACTGTCCAAACTTCCTCCTGAACCCGACATCTCACAAAACGGTGGTGCCCAACCCGAGTTACAGTGACAGTTGTGGTTATTATTACAAAGCTGCAGGGAAACACACAAAAAGAATTTTTGAAAAACAATTTAAAGGAATAGATCACTCAAAAATTAAACCTAAAAAGAACAGACTAAAATATGGACCATTAGATTAGACTTATTGCGTTAGCTTTGATGTGGCTACAGCAGAGAGAAAGATTGTCAGTAATTAATCATATTTTATATTTAATCATTTATTTCTCAAAAAACCCCATTGTATTGCTTCAGTAGACTTTGAATATATAGCACACAAAATGTATGGACTACAGTACTTTCTTTGCTTGTTTTATGTATTTTTTGTTCTTTTAGGACCTTGGCAGACACTGTGAGGAAAAAAACTGCTTAAAAACTCTTCAAAAATATTCCTTTAAAAGATCATACTGTTTGGGAACAACATGAGAGTGACTACATGATGACACATTTCTTTTTTATCTTTCCCACAATACAAATATTCATTTTGTACTGTAAAACACACTGCCTTATAAAGTAACATAATAGTGACCTACATTCAGTGGAACTGATTACATTACTGAGGTCTGCTGTAAGTTTAGCACATCCAAAAATACTCAAATTTCCCCACACACTTTCGTAATTTCCTCAACTGAACTCATCACTTGAATTAGTGATATATATATATATAGACACAGCCCACATTGGAATCAGACCTGTGTGATTACTAGCGAGAATTGTGAGGGATTTTTTTCACTTATCGTTATAGATAAGTGAGTATTTACCGTTAGAGGAAATGATGTAAACAGGACATGCTTCAGTAGCTATAAGATGACCATGTATGTACAATAAAGCTCAGCCAGCTCTACATATAAATAAGCAATATGAACTTACGCCACGGCCATGACATTTGGCACTGCATTCATCGGCTTGCAGGAAGGACACATTGCGGCATTCCCCTTCAAAACAGATCTGTTCAGATAGAAAATGAAGCAAAAATTTAATGTAATAAATTCTCAATACACTCAAATTGATATTAGAATTATTCAGTCTATCAGTACCTACCGCATTCTCCCCACATTTGGTCCCAGTCTGAACCAGGCCTGGGTCTAGGGTGTCACTCTGCTCCTCATTACCCTGACCGCGCTGGTACACATGTGTCCCTCTGCACAAGATCTTCTGTTGACCATTCCGGATGTTGGTGTCTATGGCGACGGCGTTGGATTCTAAAGGCTTGCTGGCAGCGCTCAGACACTGAATCTTCCCACATTTAGCATTCCTAAAGAGAAGACCAACAGAACGTCTTTGATACTACTGGTCAAAAGTTTGGAATAATTAAGATTTATTAATGCTTTTCAAAGAAATCTCTAATGCTCACCAAAGCTTCATTTATTGAATCAAAATACATTAAAAGCAGTACTATTGTGAAATTAAAAATTAACTTTTATATTTGAATAAGGGCTCGACCGGTTATCGGCACCGATATTAAGCATTTCTATGGTTATCGGTATTGGTCATTTTCAAAACTGATTCACCAGTTACATAATTTAAAAGCATTTAAAGAAAGGTTTTGTCAGAGCCCTTGTTATTCTTAATTTTGACATTAATTTTCATTTTTATACCAGACATATATATCGGTAATTGGTCTACTTGATATGTAATAATCGGACCTGAAAAAAAAATATCGGTCGACTAATTTAAATGTTTTAAAATGCAGTTCATTCCTGTGATGGCAAAGCTGAATTTTCAGCAGTCTCCAATGTCGCATGATCTTCAAGAAATCATTTGCTGGTATGGTGCTCAAATATTAATAATAGTTCTTCTAATCAATGTTGAATACAGCTTTTCTGCTTAATATTTTTTCAGGATTCTTTGATAAATAGAACGTTTAAAAGAACAGCATTTAATGTGTCCTTAATTTCTTTTTTTAATGCATAACAATTTCTTTTTCTTTATTTTAAAAAAATCTTTCGTACCCCAAACTTTTGAATGCTACCATATCACAGCTACCACAAGAATACTAAGCAGCAAAAAACTTATTTTCAACATTGATAATAATAAGAAATGTTTCTAGAGCACCAAATATTAGTATGATTTATGAAGGTTCATGTAACACTAAAGGCTGGAGTAAAGATGCTGAAAATACAGCTTTTGCAACACAGGAATAAATTACATTTTAAAATGTATTACAATCGGAATATGATATTTCATAATATTACTGTTTTTACTGAGTTCTTGATCAAATAAATGCAGCTTTGTTGAGCATAAGAGACTTCTTTAAAGAACATAAAAAAAAATTAATTATTCCAAACATTTGATCGGTAGTCTAACTATAAGTAAGTGCATCTCACCTTTCAGTGCATTTCCTGTATGTACCCATGAAACTGCCACAGTTTCCATAGGGATCGCCTGCTTTATTTACCTCAGTAAAGCAAAGATCAGGAGCAGGACGGCCATCTAAGACACAGAGACAGCAGAAACAGAAGAGAACAAACACATCATCTCACGTCTTAAGTTAATGGTTATATGAATGTTATAATCTGTAGTATATCTCAGCTGGACTCAAATGTTTTCTCTGATAGCTACAGAGAGCAGCAGATGGCTTCACATTCAGATACTAAGATCACAGCCAAGCACAGTATCTGGCATACAGTAAACTACAGTACACTGACACATGGATTTCCTTTGCAAAAAGGAAAAAAATATATTTTTAATTTATTTCTGTGATGCAAAGCTAAATTTTCAGCATCATTACTCTTTCAGAATTCATTCTAATATGCTGATTTAATGCTATTTTTGTGGAGACAGTGACTCACTGAATATTGGGTGATTGGTTTTATAGTGTTAATTTTAAACCGTGGGACTTTTATCACACTTTAGCACCACACAGACCTTTGCCCCAGAGAGAGAGGCACTGCTGCTCCAGTGTCAGACAATTTCCTGTGTAACAGTAGGCACTGCCATCCGCACAACTGCTGCCATCCACCAGATAAAAGTTAGCAGGACAGGACTCTGATTTCCCATCACAGAACTCAGGCAGGTCACAGGAGCCTGAAGGTGGACGGCACATCACTCCTGGACTCTTCAGCTGGTCAAGAGTGTGAGAAAACAAACAGATCAAACTGTATTCATTTACAATACAATATTTTTCTTAAAATAATGCCAGAAAACTACACTTTCAACATTTTAGACCTGCCTAAATTCTAAACAATATTATTATAACATTTTAAGGGCAAAACTTTTTGCAGATAGCAAATCTTGAGAATAAAATCTTTGTTGTATTAGTTGACATGATGAATTAATAATAAAGGTTAAAAATATTACTTAAACTACTCTCTTAAAAACCCTCTACCTTACTAATGCAACACCACATGCTGTTTATTTATTCTTACCATTTAAAGTCATCAAAACATTTAAAAAAAAATCCGTATTTGTTAGTTAATTTGTTTGCTTATTTACTTTAATTAAACTCATAACAAAATCACAAAACACAAAAAAACATTTATTTATTTATTCTTACCATGTAAAGTCATCAAAACATTTTTAAAAAAAAATCCTTATTTGTTAGTTAGTTTGCTTGCTTATTTACTTTAATTAAATCACAAAACACTAAAAAAACAGTTTATTTATTTATTCCTTCCTTCATTCGCACCATTTAAAATAACACTTACAAATCAGATTCAAAAATTCCTAAAAATTCTAAACTAAAAAATAACTAAACAACCAAAAAATCTAAATAACTAAAAATCCTTTTTTGTTTGTTTGTTAGCTTAATTATTTACTTTAAATCACCACTTTAAAATTACATTCAAAAATTCACACTAAACTTCTTTAAATAATTTAATTTAATTTAATTTAATTTAATTTAAAGTTTTCCTGATGCAGCACCACAGGAAAGGGTGTCGAGAGAAAGCGTGAGATGAGTCTGGCAGGGATTCACCTTGCACTCATGACAGCAAACTCCATGTGCGCACTCCGCTCCAATCTTCAGCGTGCAGTTGTTGGCATTACAACAGGGACTTGAGCACTCCTTTGTAGTAAAGGAAACAGAAACGGAAAATGTGAGAGTGAAAGATCAATCGGAATTATAGCGTGGGAGAAAACGAAACAGAGGAAGCAATGAAAATCTCTCCTGACCTCTACTTCCCCACAATCACACTCTTCTCCTTCCTCCAGGTATCCGTTTCCACAGCGCTGGCCACCGTACATGACCCTGGTGTTGGGAGGGTTGAACAAGCACTTCCCCCCGCCGGAGCTCAGGTAGCGCTTCAGCTCTTTCTGATTGCAGGGGTTGAAGACACGAGGGAATGGATCCCTGAAGAACATTGACTTTTATGTCAAGTTGATTTAAAAGTGACAGTTCACCAAAAATGGAAATTCTGTCATCATTAACTAATGATATGCAGGTTTGAAATGATATAGCATCTTTGGTTCTCACCCTGTGGCAGCAGCCATAATGCAGCCTCCATCCTCGGGCTGAGCAAGACAGCAGCCTGGACTATCGTGGCTCATACCAAAGTTATGTCCCATCTCATGAGCCATAGTGGCAGCGACCCCCACAGCACTGTCAGAGTGGTCCTATAGAGAGAGAGGCAGACGAAACAAAAACTGAGCACACATGGCTATAAAAACTGGAATAATGCTGTAGGTGAATTTACCGAATTGACTCCACCGGACTGGTATTCAGAACACATGGCTTTAAGGGGAGCCAGACCAATGATGGTGCCCTGAAAAGAAACACCCCTACAAACACAACAAAAACAACTGATGAAATACCAATAAAGCCATGGAGGAACCAAATCAAACCAATGCACTGACTAGCTGAACATTTAAAGGGATAGTCCACCCAAAAATGAAAATTGTATCATTTACTCTCTCACATTTCCTTTCAAACCCATGTGGAACACAAAGGAAGAGGAAACACTATTAAATATCTGTTTCTCACACACCAGCTTCTTTGCAGCTTGCTTTCTGCAACAGGGAACCTCGCTAAGAAACATGTATTTTACCACCCGGAACACGATTTTTACCAGGGGACCCCACTCGAAATGCCATTGGGCTAGTTTTGAGTAGCAATTGGGCGGGTTTTGTTGTGACAACCTGGCAACCCTGCAGTGCGGTCACTTTTACCGTTGTCTCAGCAAATTATTGTTAGTGCACAATTAATGCTCAATATCCAGTCATTTCTATAGGAATCAAAGTGATTGATATTCTTGAGTTGTGAGGGCAAACGACACACACAGATTTCATATCAGGTTCAAGTTGTTTCCTTTTGAATTTGCCGGGTTGACCAATAGAAAGCTTCATGTATGGCTACACTTGACAATGGACAGTGGACTGTAAAATTTAGCCAAATTTCATTCAGTTTTGGAACGTCATAAGAGTGTGTAAATGATGAAAGAATTTTAAAGGTGTCATGAACTGCCTTTGTCTTTTATTTTGTACTCTTCTCTGATGACCACTTATAATGTTACCAAGATTTTTAAACCATCATAATTTAGAATAAGTTATTTTCTGTTGTGTTTTGACCCCCCTCATCAGAACGCTCTGTTTGAACAAGCGTGGCGGATTGTAGACTCGGAAGTAAACGCCCACTGCTATGATTGGCTAACAGTTGTGTATGTTTGACAGCCTACATCCTTCATAGATGGACTCTGCTGTGTTTTTGATTAAAAACACAAATACTCAGTACATATCAAATGATCTGTAATAACAGACAAAGCAATAGTGACCATGTAATAAAAACAGTTACTCGCACTTGTGTGGTGCGACATTACTGTCGGATCCAAGCATTGTCTTTTGGTTTCAATATTTCTGAAAATCCTATATCGCATTGTGCCTTGTTTGCAAACGAATCCATGGTAAAATTAAGTGAACGAAGTACCAAGTTCTTACTGACGCAGTCTCAAACTTCATTAAGAATAAAGTTCATAAAATAAAGTTTATCCTTTGGGTTCTGTGAAGACCTGCGTTTGCATCTCTCATAAACACTACAGGTGGGAATCGGTGGGCGGGGCTAAACAGGCAGTGATGTAGAAGCAGGCGTTGATCATCTTCTGTGGAGTCTGTGTTTAGCCACACTATTACATTGTAGAGTTGCACATTCCACAAGCTGTCGTTTTGGCAGACTGGCTTCAATCTAAGCTGTTTTTTAGACTAACGAGAAAGTTGAGTTCTAAAACTTAGCGGATGTTTTTATTGTACAATGACCTCTTATGTCAAAAGATCAAGTGAATTATTTTTTTTAGTTTATGACCACTTTAAAACTATAAACAAGATCATTATCAGTTATCATAATGATCTGATCATATGTTAATGAGGTGGGAGGAGCTACAGCGAGACTGACGTTACTAGCTGAGCGTTGTCATTGGGCAGCTGTGGCAGCTGTTTCCTCCTCCAGGTCAGAAATGCACCCAGGGTGCTGTATGGGTTGTCGGTCACAGTGATCTTGTCTTGATCGTTCCAGATCTCCAACCGGATCAGAGCCACACGGATGTTCAGTGATCTGTAATACTGGGAACATCAAATCACATAATATATTAGAGTCCAGAAGCAGGTAAATGATAAAAAGTGTGTTTAACAGTACACTTCACAGCAATCTCACCTTATCCACAAAATTAGCTGCTTCAAGCAGCTTCGTTTTGGTCCTTTCAAGGTCCCGACCGTGCTTCACGAACTGAAAAAGAGACACTATTAGGATGCATCTTTGACCTTAGATGGCTGAAATTAATTTTGTGTCACGTGTTTCTCAACTGGTGGGTCACGGAGTGTACGGCCAAAGAAACGACATTAACAACAAAAAACGGAATTCTAAATGTTTTTCTGATGCGAGACTTTTATTTTAAAAGATGTGCATGAAAGCTGTTGACACTTCTGTCACATGCAGTTTAAAGTAAAGAGTGCCTGAGAAAAACGCGCTGTCCTGATTCAGTATCTGCAGTCAGATGAGATGTTGACAGGTTTAATGTGTGTCATTATTCTATCATTATTTTAGTAACTTGTTATGATATAAAAATCTCTCACCTCAGAAAAGCGAACTATCCTGTCCTGCCAGATGTTATACCATGTTCGTAGCGCGCACTCGCACCATGCTGCATATCACTTCACTAAAGCGCAGAAACTACGAGCATGCAATGTGTGAAATAAAAGTACAGTACCGATAAATCACATAACTGGTACTGCGTGTGTTAGCTGAGAAGGATTTGCATGAAGGTATGATATTCATTCTACTCAGGGGCAGTTCAGTATTGGTCATATTCTTAACAGTCTTAACTTAATTTCTGTGAAATAAATTTGCTTTGTTTTTTTCTGTTTTTTTTTTTTTTTTTTTTACAAATTTTATATATATATATATATATATACACATTTAAATGGGCCCAGGAATACTTCCAGAAACCACTGTCGGTAAACACAATCCACCGTGCCATCTGCAGATGCCAACTAAAGCTCTATCATTCAAAAAGGAAGCCATATGTGAACATGGTCCAAAAGCACCTTCGTGTCCTGTGGGCCAAGTCTCATTTAAAATGGACTGTTTCAAAGTGGAAAAGTGTGGAGGGTTTTATGCGGGAGGCCAAACAAAATGGAATTACAATAGTCTAAACGAGATGTGACTAGACTATGAACGGGAATGGAAGTGGAGAGAAGAGTGAGGGATGGACGTAAACAGTTGATGTTTCGAAGGTGAAAGTAAGCAGACCAAGTAACATTATTAACATGGGAGATGAAAGAGAGGGTGCTATCGTAGATGACACCCAGTCTCTTAACCTGAAGGGAGGGGGAGATGAAGGAATTATCAATGGGAATAGAGAAATTCTGAGATTTGTTTAATGTAGATCTTGTACCTATAAGAAGTTGTTCTGTTTTATTGCTGTTTAATTTGAGGAAGTTTGAAGTGAACCAGGATTTTATGTCAAGGAGGCAATTGGTAAGGGAGGATGGTGGGAGTTTGGAGTTGGGTTTGGTAGAAAGGTAAAGCTGGGTGTCATCTATGTAGCAAAGGAAATGAACCTGATGTTTGCGAAAGATATAACCGAGAGGAAGAAGGTAGATAATAAACAGCAGGGGCCCCAGGACAGAGTCCTGGGGCACACCTGTGGTGACAGGGACTGGATGAGAGGTAAATGATTTTAAATGAATGAACTGAGTGCGGCCAGAGAGGTATGAATGGGACCATTTGAGGGGTGTGTCAGTGATACCAATAGAAGAAAGTCTGTTTTAGAGCAACATATGTTCCCCTCTAGACGATGTCTATTTCAGGGAAGGCCTTGTGTATTTCAGCAGGACAATGCAAAACCACATACTGCAGCTATTACAACTGCAGGGCTTCGTAGTAGAAGAGTCTGGGTGCTGAACTGTCCTGCCTGCAGTCCAGATCTTTCACCTATAGAGAACATTTGGCGCATCATTAAATGAAAAATACGTCAAAGACGACCATGAACTCTTCAGCAGCTGGAAACCTATATCAGGCAAGAATGGGACCAAATTCCAACACCCAAACTCCAGAAACTCATAACCTCGATGCCCAGACATCTTCAAACTGTTTTGAAAAGAAGAGATGCTACTTAGTGGATAAAAGTGTAAAATTTCTCTGTTTAAACATTTGTTATGTTCTCTATGTATGTGAATAAAATATTGGCTCATGTGATTTGAAATTCTTTTAGTTTTCATTTTATTCAAATTTAAAAAACATCCCAACATTTCCAGAATTCGGGTTGTGTGTGTGTGTGTGTGTGTGTGTGTGTGTGTGTGTGTGTGTGTATATATATATATATATGTATAAAGTGGGTCGAGGTCTGATGACCATGTGAAAACGTGGGTCCCAAGGCCAAACCAGTTGAGAACCATTGACGTAGGTGTTGATGATGAGATAATTCTATCATGAGTCATGACAGGAAACGAGTCTTATCTGCAGAGGTACAGTGGAGTGAGTCAACAAATAGACTAGATCTGAAGCTCCAGAGCTGTCAGGTAACTGTCATTGTTATTTACCAGACAGTTTTATCCAAAGCAACCAGCTGGCTTATAACTGTGATGATTTATGTGATAAATATGACCTACAAAAAAATGCTGATAAAACGAATAAAAAAACTCATTCAAAACTCGAATCATTTTAACCTGAAGCAGTTTGAAACTGATTAAACATCTCAAACGTGGTGTTTCTATATTTTTTTTAATCTGTTGAGCAGAGTCTATTGGCCATCTGTTTGAGTTAATCTACACTGATGTGAAAAAGACAAGAGTCTCTCTCATCTCCCAAAGCTCCCCAAGAAACCCCTGCTTTTCAGCAGATACCTGAAGTTAAAGGTGCAATAGTTGATTTTCTTCAGAAACATTTTTTGTTATGCTGGTTGAAAGTCTCTTCACATCCCGATAGCAATCATTAAGTTAAGTTGTCTAAATGTTTTTATATGTATTTATATATTCTGTGGAAGGCGTAGGACCAAGAAATGTTCATCCAATCAAAACGCTCGTTCCAAGAATTTCTATTGGCTTCCCTACCTGCCTGTCAATATGTATTTGCATACGTCTGCACACCGGTTCACGCAGACAGGATACGTCATCAGCGCGTTCATGTACGTTGTGCAGACAGAGCGATAATGGCAGACAAACAACCTAACCTTCATTCCTGGTATTGTAGTACTTTTACTAACTGTACTATAAAGTTTTCTCACCAGTTAATGACATATGATGTATTGTAGTAATGTTGCCTCTGGTCATCTGGTCTGTGTGCGTATATGAGTTCAGGATGCGTGGCTTTGGACGGCGATTTGCAGGGAAGGTGGGACGTTCCCTTTCAGTGCTATCAGGCTAAAGTTAGCATTTTCCAAGATGTCCTACTGCACCTTTAAGAGATTTTACCTCTGCATGGTCGGCCACCACCATCAGCTCCACGTATTTCATGCTGCTGCTGACATCCCTTCTTCCCTGCAGGAAGAGATAGAAAAGATAGGGATGAGCATAGGATAATTTGATATACTACAGAAGAAGTGCTGAGTCACTACCTCAAAGTCTGAGTTTATGAATTTAAATACTGTGAGACATGACTAATTGGGACTGGGGGACATCCTGTGTCTTCGGACAGGGACAGACACTCTATTCATGTAAGCCAACACAAGAACAATATGTCCTTGGTTTAGTACCACTTTAGTCAGCTCTTCACATTTATTTAAATAACAAGTTTATTATCTGGTACTTTCCATGAATAGTATACAAAATAGGGCCTGAACTCTTAAAAAATTAACTCTTTTTTTTTCTTTTCTTTTTTTTAACAAATCGTGAAAGGAGCTGCTTAATCAGGAAATGTCTACTTAATGTCACTTTTAGGAGGTTAAACTAAATCTTATATTTTATATTCATTTGCTATAATGTTTCTCAAAACTGTTGACAAAATACAAAAAAGTTCCCTATAACCTAACTGTTTAGAACAAACAAGGGACTCATGAAAAACCATCACAAAACAAACAAAAAAAAAAACAGTCGTAGATCATCCAGGTAATCACACACAGTATTAAGAACCAAGAGTTCCCAAACTTTTGAAGGGGGTTATTTTAATAATTTGAGTTATTTTTTTGTCTTGTGGACTATATGTAAACATCTTTTATGTAAAATATCTTACTCAGGACAGTACTAAATAAAAAAATAACATGCATTTTATATGATCTCTTTCATTTTGTTAAAATTATTCACATTTTCACAGATTCTGCAAGGGGTTCACAAACTTTTGCATGCCACTGTATATATATATATATATATACATACATGTATGTGTGTGTGTGTGTGTGTGTGTGTGTGTGTGAGAGACTAAAAAGTAATTAAAACATCTCTGAAACGTAGTCTATTTTTAAATATTTTTAAAAATGTACATAAACATATTTTCTGTATGGGAATACATTAATATATTTTGATTTCAATTGTTGGATATACATGGTCAAGACCTGGGACAGGCCAAATTTATCATTATTAAAAGTTACACTGCATAATAATTTCAAAACAAAAAACATGAGAAATGTGCCTCTAACACTTCAAAAATGCCATGGGGCACCAAAAACATACACTGATCCGAGACGATCTCTAGTTTGGATTGGGTTCAAGGGTTCTTGTACAGGAATCCCATGTTACCCATGATCTCACCCTATTGGTCTGCTGAGGCTTTGCCATGACATCAATCAGCTCTTGAAGGCTTTCCGAGTGATTCCCATCTCCATGGTAGTGTCCGCAGGTGCCCACTGGCAGTTTCAGACTCTGAGCATTGAAAATGGCATGTCCCTGAGAGTGTGTTTGGTTAGCTAGCGGTTCGATCATGTAGCTCACGCTGTTATTGACTGTTATCATGCCCCTGGGGATTGAGAAGACAGCATGTCAATCACGAGGATGTTTTAACATTGAGATTAAATGACAACTGGGACAATCGGAGTTATGGACAATTAAACAGGCTGACAGGATGGAAACCACTCATCTGGGTTTTGCACGGGAAGCAGAGTAGCTTCACCACACAAAATGATCTTTATCCCGGATGGGAGGGTGAAGAAAGAAGGGAATAAAACTGAATTGATAGCCAACTTGTGTTTATGCTGAACTGGGTTATTTAAGCAAAAACAGATTTCCTTGCTTCCTGGATATCCCAGTTTTCCCCAAACACAAGCATAGTTACAAACACAATCCTTCACAGATGTGCAGTGATGGCCAACTATCAATAAAAATGCTTCCACTGCAGAAATGCAAAACAATAAGAACCATACAAAGCAGCCAAAATTCATGTAAATGCTAACTGTCTATAAATGTTAAAACTTGTTACTTTCTGTAGGAATGAGCATTTTGCAAAGTTGCAGAATGCTCAGTGACATTAACAAGATTCTCTATTGTCAACTAAAACTATGCTATCTATTGACATCCATGATACATAAAACATAGGCAAAATGCTTTCATTGTTCTCATTGTTCTCATTTAGTGGAATCGTACACCGCAGCTGTGAAGATCATCTGGAAGGGTGTGTATACACTATAAAATGCTCTAGTTTTCCCCTTCTCCAGTCAAACCTCACTCACTCAAGCTGTGCTGGCTTAAATATTCATCAATCTGTTTGGATCAGTCAATGCATGTCTGTTCTTCTCCTGTTTGAGTCTCTGAAGGCGTCGAAGCGCGCAACAGGAGTCTATACATCTACCATCAGCCCACTCAGAAACCCAGAAACCCGGCCATGCTACTGCAGTGAACTCACTTCCGGGTTAATAAACTAGAACTTTTGCACAACGAAAACATGTCCTCATGATGCAAAGTCATGGCACTAATGCTGAAGTTTTTAGAGTCTGACTACTTAGGAAATAGAAATGGTTTGTGAAAAGTCCCAATTACTAAACAGGAGACAGTTCTGCATGATAATGCAAAATAACATTATAAAATATATATATGACAAACAAAAGAAAATAAAAATAAATGCAGTATATAAAAATAAAATATAAAATGAAGGAGAAATAAATGTAGTGTGTTTTTAAGATATTGATTTCTTCTGAAAGGTATCATGTATAAATCAGAAAAAGACGCTATAGCTCAAAGTAGGCTACGAGGTTAAATTTCGAATGTGTAATTCTGAACCACTAGTGGCACTAAGAGGAACTGCAAAAATAATTTAAAAAAGTAAAAAAAAAAAAAGACTTGACTGCAATCCTGTTGTCACTATAAATAATTACTTTGAGCTATAGAACATGCAATACAATTTTTTTTTTTTTTTACACAATATGCATGTATAGTATGCAGATCTGCTGTGGTTCTTACCTGAGTCCAGCACAGGTGCTGATGACCAAACTTGACCCCTGGATACCTTTGACTGACCCATGATAATAACAGTGATCCTGGAACCAAAACAATACTATATACATCACATACATTAGGTACATATATATATATATATATATATATATATGAAAAGGTTTTTGCCCCCTTCCTGTTTGTTTGATTCAGATCATCAAACAAATTTTAATATTACACAAAGATAATGCAAGTAAATACAAAATGCAGTTTTTAAATGATGATTTCATTTATTAAGGGAAAAAAGCTGTCCAAACCTACCTGGCCCTACGTGAAAAATTAATTGCCCCCTCCTGTTAAATCATGAAAGAACTGTGATTAACCACATTATTTTAGAAAGCTGAGTTAAATTTCACTAGCCTGATTACTGCCAGACCTGTTGAATCAAGAAATCACTTAAATAGAACCTGTCTGACAAAGTGAAGCATGCTTAAAGAGCAACACATCATGCCGCGATCTAAAGAAATTCAAGAACAGATGAGAAACAAAATAGTTGACATGTATCAGTCTGGAAAGGGTTATAAAGCCATTTCTAAGGCTTTGGGACTCCAGCGAACCATGGTCAGAGCCATTATCCACAAATGGAGAAAACTTGGAACAGTGGTGAACCTTCCCAGGAGTGGCCAGCCTACCAAAATTACTCCAAGAGTACAACAACGACTCATCCAGGAGGTCATAAAAGAACCCAGAACAACATCTAAAGAACTGCAGGCCTCACTCGCCTCAATTAAGGTCAGTGTTCATGATTCAACAATAAGAAAGAGACTGGGCAAAAACGGCATCTGTGGGAGAGTTCCAAGGCAAAAGCCACTGCTGACCAAAAAGAACACAAAGGCTTGTCTCACATTTGCCAAAAAATATCTTGATTATCCCCAAGACTTTTGGGCAAATATTCTGTGGACTGATGAGACAAAAGTTGAACTTTTTGGAAGGTGTGTGTCCCGTTACATCTGCCGTGAAACCAACACAGGATTTCATAAAAAGAACATCATACCAACAGTCAAACATGGTGGTGGTAGTGTGATGGTCTGGGGCTGCTTGCAGCTTCAGGACCTGGACGACTTTCCATAATTGATGGAACCATGAATTCTGCACTCTATCAGAAAATCCTGAAGGAGAATCTCTGGTCGTCCGTTTAAGACCTCAAGCGCAAGCATATTTGGGTTATTCAGCAGGACAATGATCCCAAACACACCAGCAAGTCCACCTCTGAATGGCTCAAGAAAAAGAAAATTAAGGTTTTGGAGTGGCCAAGTCAAAGTCCAGACTTAAATCCGATTGAGATGCTGTGGCACGACCTTAAAGGGATAGTTCACTTTGAAATTAAAATTTGATATTTATCAGCTTACCCCAAGGGTATCCAAGGTGTAGGTGTCTTTTAGGTGTCACACACCGGATGCGTGCGCACACTCAGATCACTTGGACATGGTTGTGTACAAGAGGTAAAAAACGATATAAATACTGTTCGTTTTCTCACACAAACCGCTCGTTTCGTGTCTTAGGCCATCAATGTGTAGTTACGATGGGGAATTGTTTAATTTGGATTTCTCTGTGCATGTTCTTTTTCCCTCTTATAGAGACAGTGACCTATACCTGCCATTATATGACTGACAGACTAGAACAATTTTACCTAAAAATATCAAAATTGGATCTACTGAAGAAAAAAGACACCTACATCTTGGATGCCCTTGGGGTAAGCTGATAGATATCAAATTTTAATTTCAAAGTGAACTATCCCTTTAAACAGTCCATTTATCCACAGCAATGTGAAAGATTCATTGCCAGTTATCACAAATGCTTGATTGCAGTTGTTGCTGCCAAGGGTGGCACAAACAGTTATTAGATTTAGGGGCAATTATTTTTTCACGTAGTGCCAGCCAGGTTTGGACAGATTTTTTCCTTTAAAGGGATAAATTGGATAAATTGGAAAAAGGGATCATTGGATGCCCATTTTCCACAAGTTAATATGATTCTTTAGGGTCTTAATGAAAAGTCTATAACATACTTCGGTTAAATTTCTCAATGGTAGTGTAAAAAACACTTTCTTTACCCTGTCAAAATCAGCTCTGTTTTCATCAAGCCGTTTTTTAGTCCATGTTGCTTTAAATGCTAATGAGCTCTGCTCGCCCCGCCCCTCTCTTCCATGGAGTCACGAGCAGTACTTTAGCCGCGAAACTGGCTAACTAGCTCGTTATTAGGAAAGGCGATTTGCAAAGATTCATAAAAAAACGGTTATACTCACTTCAGTAGGTGAGGCTGGATCACGAATGATTCGCGCGAACATAGATTCATTTAGGCAGATTGGTGATCGGCATCTATACATATCTATGCTCAGAATAGCCCGATTTGAGAAAGGGGATTTTAAAATAGGGATTTAAAAAAAAACACTGGGTGGATTTTTATCATTATAGGATGGATGTGTACACACACTTTCAACACACATTTATGTTCAAACAACTTGAAAAGTGAATTTCGCATCCAATGACTCCTTTAATAAACGAAATCATTATTTCAAAACTGCATTTTGTATTTACTCGGGTTACCTTTGTGTAATATTAAAATTTGTTTGATGATCTGAATCATTCAAGTGTGACAAATATGCAAAAAATGAAAAGGAAAAAAAATATATACAGGAAGGGGGGCAAAAACTTTTTCACACCACTATATATATATATATATATATCTATCTATATCCTGTACCTAACATCAGAGGAAAGGGAAAGGAAAAAAAAATGTGATCATGCGTAATGGATGTCATATTGCTTTATCTAATCTGGAATTACTTCCACAACATAACATTAACATCACACATATTGAATCATTTTAAACACTGATAAAGGAAAAGCAAAACAAATGACTTGTTTCTGTAGTGATTTAGAGCCTATTACTTTACTGTGACAACACAGTTTATCATAAGATTACCATGACAATATGAGCTATTCATGTGTAATTTAGAAGTGAAAGATTGAGGAATGGCTCCTGCACTCACCCTGTTAGAAGGCCTGGAAAACTGACGGTCTCCATTCGGATTGTACCATATTTCCTGATATTCAGAGGAGAACAGCTCCCTTGGAGAAGAACATACAAAAAAAAAGACATATCATTCAGTTATACATTTAATCAGTGCACAGCTGGTATATAGACAACTTCCATAAAGGAATAACATAAACACGTCCAACTTGTTTCCATTCCTTCTCTGGAGTCATACACAAATCAGGATTTGATCCGTATCAGATGTAGATTATTCAGAGAGAAGAAATTGAGAGGACTTGCTGGTTTTATTTAAAAGGATTTCTACAGAGAAAATGGCTGACAGTGTGAGCTCTCTTTCCTTTAATGTCCTTGAGCTCATTAAAGATTCATCTAAAGTGGCTGAATGCTTTGAGAATCAGAGATACTCAGTAAATGTGCTTACAGTCTGAGAACAGTCTGTTTATTGTGCTTATACACTCTTATACACTCTTTCTCCTCAAAGCTTGAAACAAGACCACTAAGTGATAAACTGGCCCTAAATATTTAATATCTCCTAACAAGACTAACAAACAATTTTCACAATGACTGGAAATAACACACAGATCTTGTCTTATCTGTACTTTGAAGACACAGTACTAATTACGATTATGATGATTTTCTTGTTCTGTACCCCCACATCTTAAAATAAACTGACACCAGCAACAGATATGTCTCTTTTAACATGATACTGGATATTATTTAGCAATATTATTAATATCATTAAAGTCACTTTATTAATATTATCACAACCCATACATATTTATAAGAACTGCACACATTACACAACTATTTTATTTGGAAAAATTCATGAGATTAATGACGATTAATTATTTTAATATGTATATACTGTATATATTTTTTAATTTTGTTTTATTGGTTTAACAAGGCAAAATTAAATATTTTCCTTCTCAGGAAAGTAAAAATAGTAAATGGTTAGTGTAAAAATCTAATGGTAATCAACATTTATTTACAACAAAGACATCCAGTTTATATGCCACAGTGTTTGTACCACCTTGTTTTAACCTTTATTTAAAAAAAAAAAGAAAAAAAGAAATGATGCATTATGTACACCAACAAAATAGGAACGGAAACAGACTACCACTAAAAGCATATTTGATGTGACAATTTGACTTGCTAATGAGCCTGTCTAAACCTAACCACAAATTGTGGTCTCATTCCGTTTCTCACACACAAACATATACATCTCAAGTGTCTGTCCCTGTTTGTTTAAATTAGTTGGCCCAACAACACTTGCTGGACACAGTCCAGACCTACTAGGGCACAACCTCCATCACCCCGGCCCCACGCAGGAACACCCACCAGGCAGCACAAGTCTGCGCTGGCCCTGCAGGACCCTGGATCTCTGCCAGGAAGAAAAAGTGTCATGGACACGAGAGCAAAGAGGCCCTTAGAGACATACCGGTCATACACCCTTCTGATATACACTTGTTCTTTAAAATAATGCCACAAGTAGAAATACAATCACACAGGGTCCTTTAAGGTCATATAATAATATGTCACAGCATCAACTTACATATTAACAGTTTAATTCCCCTAATGCTAATATGAAGGCAATTCTGGATAGAAGCTATGTCAGTAGTGATTTGAACATTGTATTTCAGGTTTTCACAGTTACATACAATTCAACTCGATTTTCTCTAAAGAGCCATCAGTTCAAATCATGAGTTTTTGTTAGGGTGTTTTTTCTTACACTGGTCATGCATATATGTACAGAGAGCCTTCAGATTTCATCAAAAATATCTTTTGTGTTCCGAAGATGAACGGAGGTCTTACAGGTTTGGAACAACATGAGGGTAAGTAATTAATGACAAATTTTCATTTTTGGGTGAACTGCCCCTTTTAATTCTGTAACAGAAAGAAGTAGTTAACAGAAAGAGCTAGAGATGATTGATGAGATACTGATGAAGTTGTGGCTTTTGCCCAAGTAGCATGCGGTTGTTCTTAACCATCGATAAATGTTATGATTGACATTTAAGGTTTTAACATTGTGTAAAACACAAGTACTGTTCTCAATGAAATGCTGTAATATTGTGAAACCTGCAAGAGTTTTTAAGTAAAAAAAATGCTTTGTTTTGATACAGTTTGTTGTTTATTGTTAATGACACTTTTGTAGAAAGTTACAGAAATATTAAAATGTGTGTTGAATAAATTAAAAAACAAAGATAAAGTTACTTTAAATAATGTGTGGCTTTTAAAGAAAAAAGAGTAAGTATTACTTAAAAAACAAAAACAAGGTTTGACAAACTTAAAACTACACATTGTAAAATGATAAAATTGAATTGCCATTACTTAAAAGTGCAGGTTTCACTGAATAGAAGTAACTTTAAATAATGTGTGGCTTATAAGGATAAATGAGTAAAGTTTACTTAAAAAAACAAGGTTTGACAAACTTAAAACTATAAGTTGTAAATTGATTAAAATTAAGTTGACATTACTTAAAAGTGCAAGTTGAAACCATGTAAAGTCTACAAACTAAAATAAAATGTGTTTAAAATACTCAAAAGGCTGATGCAAACAGTTGCCTCATTTGTTTTAAGTAAAACGAACACAGTATTTTTTTCAGTGCAATAAACACAAATTCATATGTATAAAACCATGAGAAGAAACAGACCCAATTTTAGTACTAATATACTAAATGATTGATATTTACAAAATAAATGCCTCTCCTGTTTGATTTTAACATAACATCTGCAAATATATGCAAAATACATATAAGCATGAGCTCCTTAGGCTTGCGAGCAAAGCGGACAGAATTGCACCAATTCAGCAATAAGAATCAGACAATTATGCATGAACATTTTTCACCCTGTAATCAAATATGTTATATAATTAAGCATAGGAACTTACAGTAAGAGGGTGACATTTAATGAACAGTCTTCATTTTGAAAAGAAAAGTGTGCACTGGCCACCTTTATAACAGACAACAACAAACTGGTGACTGAAGACAACATCTACTGGAGGCCCAGTCAGTTTTTGACGGATAAATAAAGGCATATAATTTACTATGTCAGAATTTTTCAGTTGACAGCGAACACCAACAAGGTCATTCTGCTTCCAAATACAGTCCAAGAGTGTGGAAAAGCACTCAGGACAAAATATGGGGTAGTAGGCCAAAAGGGATCTTGAGTGTATCTAATACCCTCTCAAACAATGCACGCCTGTTGATCCAACCCTCTGCTGAGCAGTAAGAGGGAACTAAAACAAGGCTTGCACTTAATCTGCCACACTGCCGCCCAGTGACCCAAAATGTGATGCTATATTGAGCTCAGCCATAAACAGCCCCTGGGCCAACAAGAAGACTCATAAATTAACAATAAACTGACTCTGGCTGAGCATGACTCTATAGTCCCTTAGGCTCTGGAAAAACAGAGTGAGTGAGAAAGAGATAGGAGGAATTTTACTGACAGAAAGAAGGATGTTGTGCCTACCAGGTGGGTGATTAACAGAAATTTTAAGTGGCGCCTTGGCAGTTGTTTTAGCTACGTGATAACAAACACTTACAATAGACACCTATAAAACAAACGCTGGCAAAAATAGACCCTGGAGAGAGTTTGAGTGTGGTCCAAACTAACTAGACTAATGGTGCAAGGAGCCATTGAATAACTGTTTTCTTAACTCACCAATGGTCGTGACCGCCCGTTAATATTTCTTACTGGCAATTAAATTGTATTTCCCATCTTTATTACAATTTTTGTCTCTATTAAAAAGTGGTTTATTTAGCATATTGTCTTTTTTTGTGAAATCTTTATTTTTATAAAGATAGAGTAAACATAAGAATACATTTTATATTGTTAGTAATATTTAAAGATGAAAACTTAGTGGACTTAAACCAACTTGGGGTTACCTGATTATCCTTATGTGACCCTGGACCACAAAACCAGTCTTAAGTCGCTCGGGTATATTTGTAGCAATAGCCAAAAATACACTGTATGAGTCAAAATTATAGATTTTTCTTTTATGTCAAAAATCATTAGGACATTAAGTATAGATCTGTCACGGTGCACACACGAGGGAGGAGCAAGGAACACAGAGACGAGGATAAACTCAAAATAGTAACGAGTAGACCAGACAACATGAAACTGAACGGGCAGGAACTAAAGTACACAGGTTAATCAGACAAACACAGATGGACAGACTTAACTAATAATCACATTAAACAGGGACAGGAAACAAACCAAATAAGGACACAAGAGGCGGGAACACAAGACACACACGACAGAGGACTGACAAGATCATGTTCCATGAAGATATTTTGTAAATTTCTTATTGTAAATATATCAAAACTTATTTTTTTTATTAGTAATATGCATTGCTAAGAACTTCATTTGGACAACTTTAAAGGCAATTTTCTCAATATTTTGATTTTTTTGCACCCTCAGATTCCAGATTTTCAAATAGATGTATCTCGGCCAAATATTGTCCTATCCTAACAAACCATACATCAATTGAAAGCTTATTTATTCAGCTTTCAGATGATGTATAAATCTCAATTTCGAAAAATGGACCCTTATAACTGGTTTTGTGGTCCAGGGTCACACATTGTATTCATATTCCATCAATTTTAGAAAAAAAAAAAACATACAAGGAATTTGTTTTCGTGACAGAAGCTTCTACAGTGCAACAGAATGACAGTGACAGAACAAAAAACACAGATAATAAAAAGAGGAATTAAAAACAGAAAGGAATAACAATATACAAATTGACAATTGTATGTACAGGTATATAACAATAGACAGTTTTGTATGTACAGGTATATTATGTGCAAATTGAAATGTAGACTAAGTATGTGTGTTAGATAAATAAGTGTATAAATAGTGTGTGTTCCACAATTATTGTCAAGTGTTCATGAGATGGATTGCCTGAGGGAAGAAACTGTTCCTGTGCCTGGACATTCTGGTGCTCAGAGCTCTGTAGCGTCAACCAAACGGCAACAGTTCAAAGAGGGAGTGTGCTGGATGTGAGGGGTCTAGAGTGAT
This sequence comes from Tor tambroides, assembly GCA_021397915.2. Classification (NCBI taxonomy): domain Eukaryota; kingdom Metazoa; phylum Chordata; class Actinopteri; order Cypriniformes; family Cyprinidae; genus Tor; species Tor tambroides. The sequence goes on along the minus strand of JAFVLL020017812.1, from coordinate 2,741 downwards.
TTTGCCAGCCCTTTTTCTCACTCTGGATAAGTACAGTTCTTGTAGAGTGGGGAGGAATGTACCAATGATTCGCTCAGCAGTCCGGACTACCCTCTGTAGTCTTCTGCTGGGCCTTTTTAACAATGGAGTCTATGTGAATGTCCCACTTCAGGTCCTAAGAGATGGTGCTGCCCAGGAACCTGAATGACTCCACTGTCGTTACAGTTCTGTTCATGATGGTGAGTGGGGGGAGAGCACGGGGGTTTCTCCTGAAGTTCACGATCATCTCCACAGTTTTGAGCGTGTTGAGCTCCAGGTTGTTAAGACTACACCAGACAGCCAGCTCCTTAACCTCCTGTTTGTAAGCAGACTCGTCACCGTCCTGAATGAAGCCGATAAGTGTCGTGTCATCTGCAAACTTCAGGAGCTTGACAGAGGGGTCTTTTGATGTGCAGTCATTGGTGCATAAAGGGAGAACAGCAGTGGGGAGAGAACACAGCCCTGAGTAGCTCCAGTGCTGATTAAAATGTGAGTATCAAAAATGATACATCAGGCTTAAGTTAACATCTCTCAAACAATACTATATTGCATTGCATTATGTTTTGCCCACAAAATAAACACTAAACAGCATTGATCATCAAACTAAGCATTTAAATATTATCTTAAGACATATTACTGGGTGATATAGAGTGACAACTGATATTTATATGCTTTTTATGTAAGTGGTCTGCTGTTATAAAGATCTCACTGATATACAAGCTATCAGAAATTCATCTTTTCGGCCTCATAAATATCAGAAACTGCACTAACTTGAATGTTTTTGATCATGTTAGGCCTCTGAATAAAATTGAGGTGTTTTTTCCACAAAGTATGAGCTCCATATTCTCCATATATCACACTATGTGAGCCAAAAAAGACTGATGTATCAAATACACTCAACAAAAACATATAAATGTTATTATTATTATTATTATTTTCTAGATTTTGTCTAAAGGTTCAATAAACTGTTCGATTTGAGAATAATAAAGGCCCTCGGAAAATTATAGTGTTCTGAAAAATCCCTGTGGTAAACTCTTGGTCAAAATTGAACAGGATTGCATGCAAATTAGCTTTTTTGTCAAATTCCTTAGCTCAAGTTTCCTGCAAATAAAATTTACATTTAAAATGTTAATAAATAATCTTTCTTTCTCCCTCCCTCTGTATAATATAAAAAACGAATATTCATATATTACAACACAAAGATGCAAAATGGATAGGAATGATTTTCGACCCACGGAGCACTAAAAGTGTTGGCACGGGGCCCGACAGATGCAGTGATGAAGAGCTGTGTGTTTGAGACACGGCTGTCTGGCAGCAGCTGAAACAAAGAGCTCATTTCAGTATAGACGAGCTGCGTCTCAAGGGTCAGTGGGCCACATTTTCTCCTCATATCAAATGACATCATTCTAGAAGGGGGGCGAGGGAGGAGGGAGAGAGAAAGATGAAATAGGGACATCACAAACAGACAGAGAATGATTGGAAAGGGCAAAAAGAGGAGAGGAGACCGGCTGGAGGGGAGGATGATGTAATTGAGGGCATTGCCTTGGCCATCGCTGTGATGGAGGGGCTTTTATTGCCCTTTGCAAGAGCGTATGCAAGCCTAAAAGCCTGTCCGAGTGCTTTGCCCTCTAACTGACAGCCAGTCAGCCTCCCAGAGGGGTCATCTGAAAGTCAAACAAGCCAACGCATGTTTCAGAAAATAAACAAAAGCAAACAGAATGCAGAAAGCACACATTAAAGGGATAGTTCACCCAAAAATGAAAATTCTGTCATTAATTACTCACCCTCGTCATTCCAAACCCACAAATACAAGAACACAAATTAAGATATTTTTGATTAAATCCGAGAGCTTTCTGACCCTGCATAGACAGCAACAGAACTGCAATGTTCCCAGGTCCAGAAATAGCAAGGACATCGGTAAAATAGTCCATGTGACATCAGTGGTTCAAACGTAATTTACAAAGCAGCGAGAATACTTTCTGTGCACAAAGAAAACAATAATAACATAATTTATTCAACAATTCTTCTCCCTGAGTTACCGTCTTCCACCATTTTGGAGAGTACCCCAGAACGTAATCAACTTAATCAGTGTTGTTTATGTTCAGCATGCGCTTTATCCTGAACATAAATGCTGATTACTCTCCAAAATGGCGGATTTTTAGGAAGATTTCTTAAAGTTCATCTCTCAATCATCATTATACAACCCGAATTCCGGAAATGTTGGAACGATTTTTAAATTTGAATAAAATGAAAACTAAAAGACTTTCAAATCACATGAGCCAATATTTTATTCACAATAGAACATAGAGAACATAACAAATGATTAAACGGAGAAATGTTACACTTTTATCCACTAAATGAGCTCATTTCAAATTTGATGCCTGCTACAGGTCTCAAAAAAGTTGGCATGGGGGGAACAAAGGGCTGAAAAAGCAAGACATTTTGAAAAGATTCAGCTGGGAGAACATCTAGCAACTAATTAAGTTAAATTGACATTAGGTCTGTAACATGATTAGCTATAAAAGGGATGTCTTAGAGAGGCAGAGTCTGTCAGAAGTAATGATGGGCAGAGGCTCTCCAATCTGTGAAAGAGTGCGTAAAAAGATTGTGGAATACTTTAAAAACAATCTTCCTCAACGTCAAATTGCAAAGGCTTTGCAAATCTCATCATCTACAGTGCATAACATCATCAAAAGATTCAGAGAAACTGGAGAAATCTCTGT
>JAFVLL020017811.1:0-38223 GCA_021397915.2 Tor tambroides | reverse complement strand
ATAAAAAAAAAAAAAAAAAAACATAAAAAAAAAAAAAAAAACTAATAGTCTAGGTGATGTGCGCAAAATTTGAGGTGATGTTCACTTTTTTGTAAAAGCATGAAACTTGGTACAGTTGTACAGGTTAGGGCCCTGAACATTTTCAGAAATGGAGCCATTACAAAAACACAGAAAAGTGCCTACCCCTTTTTAATGTCTACCCCTATGTTTTGATGGTCAAGGATTAAAATGATACCATATACAACAACAATAAATTGTTCAGGTGAAGACTTAATGGTCAAATCAGCCATGTGGCAAGGAAATCAAAGTATCTGAGTATCACAACATTTACAATAGTCCATATTATGGCTATTAATTGTTTCTTTCTTGGATAATTAACTAATATGTTATTCAATAGTAAAATAAAAGATTGTTTTCAAAAAATACAATCATATATTTCAGAGATATTAAACATATCATCCCAGGTAAGTGTACTTTTCCTTACCTCTCAGGCAGAGTCAGGTTGATGGTCGTATGTTTCCAATACATTCTTGTTCTCTCTCAACAATGCTCTAGCATCAAACGCAGCTGGCAACGCAATCAGGTGAACAGTTAATGGTGAATTCAGTGACTTTATGACAAGGATTACAATGAAATCTCAGAAGATGCAGAATGAAATTTCAAACTTATTTCATGTAAACTTAATTTACAATCACTCTCTGGGGCAAAAGTTATATATTATGTTGTCCACAAGGGGGAAGCCCGAGTCCTGCACGCGGGAGGGTACACGCAGGTGAACCGCTAATATTTGATGTAACGGGTGGAATAATATTTATGTGTAGGGTGAGGTGCGAGTGCGGGCCAGATGGTGACAAGCATGGCCGGGTTGTGAGTCAAGACAAATTTAATTTATTTGGGTGAATACAGCATAGCTTACAATATTACATACATTTAAACTCATTTAACAAGCATTTTAGAAATAAAAAAGGCATATAGAAGTAGCATTTTAAGTGTATTCAACCGTTTTCTGTGATCGCTTTTTACCGAAATAGTGCTAATTCTCGTGCCGGTGTGTCGCCGAAATCTGAGCCGGTGAAGGGCTGCTGTTCCCAGGGGAACTGCGAACTTTAGACCGCAGGCTCGCGTTTCACTCGTAGCTGAGAGATGGTGCCAAAACCTGCCCAAAAACAAACAGTACTGAGATTAGAGAACATATTTTAACATCAAATTAAATTACACTCAGTATTATAACGAATACAATCCATTTATGCAAGGCAAAGGCGTTTCCAGCGCGAGACGACCGCATCAGACTGACATCTCGTCCATATGTTGCATTGCATAAAATAATATAATTTACAGCACATTAAAGACTTTATAAATAAAATGTATACAAACCTTTATTTCCCCGAAAGAGTGCACCAAAGCGGTGGTGACGGCGCAGAGAACCGCTCTCTCCTGTGGACTTAAAAAGCCTGTGCTCTCAGCAGCCAGTGTTGCCAGATTGGACTGAAGATTTCCAGCCCAACTACAGCTTAAAACCTGCCCATTTCAAAAAATACCAGCCCAAAATGCATACTGTGATAATACAATAGAACGAACAGAAAACCCAAAACAAATGGGTTAGTGCAAAGGGCACTGTTTAGACACATACAACACACTACCTTAGCTACCTGTATATGTTTTGTTTAATTATCAAACATGACATCAGAATTTTATAGCAGAATAATAGCGTATAAACACGCTTACCTTTTTATAGGGACTTAACGTAGAGAATCTTCGCAGAACTGATGAGAACGTCTCTTGAATATAGAACAAATTTTGTACAGTAAGAACCAGAGTGATTAATACATCCTTGAGTCAAATCTCTCCAGCAACTGCCGGGGAGGTTTGAAAGTTGCAGAGGTCCAGCTATTTCTGGCCAGGCCAGTACGCACGTCCATGATGCTGGATAGTAGCGGTAGTCCCATGCGATTTCTAGTGTCATCTTTCAAAAGCGAGACCAGGGAAAATGCTCGCTCGACATGGGCATTGGAAACAGGCAGAACCAGAAGTCTTATGGCACCTTGCGCTAATTCCTGGAAACATTTGTGTCCTCCTGCATCTTTAAACGCTTCGACCTCCAGCCAAAACTTGTCCATTTCCTGATCATCAGAGAAGCCTGCTGATGCCACATTCCTCCATTGCGATTCTAATGTATCAGTCGGGCATGAGGAAAGATCAGCTGGCAGGTCCTTTACTCCAGGCCTATTTAAAGTGGACATAACGGATTTTGGGCACAGGAGCTCCAGTTTGCGCAACATTTCCATTGAAGCAGGTAAGCGCAATTGGTACTGCTTTACAAGTTCTTTCAGAAAATCCATACAGTGCAATGCAATTCTCTCTTTCATGTCAGGGGCTAACCTGCTTTCCTTCAGTTGGTCCATAAATGTGGTACCCAGGTCCGCATCCACAGGGGAGAGGAATATGCCAGACTGTGTGAGGTCAAGTTCCCGGAGCTGCTTGTCATTATTCATGTGCAAGACGCTTGGTTTGAGAACGCGTCTAGCACACTCAAAAAAATTATTCATTGGATGAACTCAATTTAATTGAGGGCAGGATTTCCATCCAATAAATATGTGTAGCCCCAACTCATAAAAAACTAATTCATGCGATGAAATGTAATTGAGTTGGGCCAACTCAATTTGATCAAAATATAGTTTAAATGAAATCGATACATTGATGAAGTGATTTTTTTTTTTTTTATGCTTGAACTCAAACGAAAATATTTAACTGGAAAGTAAATTATTAGGCAGACATCCTTCTCACTCAAAAAAAATGATTCGTTGGTTTTACATAACTTTAGGCATTAGCCAAATTGTTGGGCATAGCATAAGATTGTATTGTTACATCCATTTCATGTCCATAGTTGTTGGTTTTTGTTTTGTTTTGTTTTGTTTTATTATTATTATTATTATTAAAACAACTTTGCTTCATGTTAGCAGGTCCTCAACCCAAGAACATTCTCTACACTTTACCACAGTGGTAACCCCCCAAAACACTAACATACCAGAAACTCTTTTAAATACAAACATAAAAGAGCATTAAACATTAACAAGTCTCCCAATTTTATCATCTAAATAAAAAATGCCTAAAATAACATTTTATTTCAAGATTTACTCTCCTTATCCAGCCCTGTGCAAAGCATGATGGGAAGGGGAAATCCACTTCCTAGTTACACAAATAAAATAATTTATGTTCTTTCAAAATGAAAATTCTGAGTTGAGCCAAAACGCAACTGTTTCAAGTCAGTTTAACACAATGCAATTGTATAAATGGGAAACCTAACATAATGGTGTTAAATGAAAATGTATTTTTAAATAAATTGAACAGTGTTGGAGAATCATTTTTTTGAGTGCAGTTGTTATGTACAGTCTTTCCAAGTGTCTAAACAGACTGAGGGTGTTTCCGGTTTCCAACTGAAAACATTTATTCACAGCTTTGATTTCCATCAGAACAGGCTGAAGAAAGTATATGTAAAGGAGATTAGTTTTGTCATCATACATCTCCTTTAATAGACGAGCAGTATAACAATGCTCTGAACTTGAAGCTATGTTAAAGTGCAGTGTGAGGGCATCTTTTTGATCCACAATACAGTCAATGCAGTCAGCCATCACAAGCCAACGGATACAGCTTGGACTTATTAATTTCAGAGGGCAGCCCCCGTTATTAATTGTCTCGTATATATTCTTGTAGTCATACTGCCACTTTGCTGAATGAGCAAACCAGTTGTAGGTTTCTCTAACCATGTATTCTATGTTGCTCGGAAGAAGCTGCATTGCTTTATTTGCAACAATGTCAAGTGAGTGGCAAACACAACGAATAAGCTGTAGGTTTGGCTGAATTTAAGTAGGGTGAATACGAAATGTTGCTTTCCAACCATTACGCTGGCACCATCTGTGGCAATGCCCATCATGTTTTTGATCTGCAGGCCGTTCTGGGATATAAAGGCAACAACAGTGTCTGATATGCCTTTAGCATCAGCATCTCTCAGCTCCACAAGTCCAAGATATGTACTTACAAACTTGTGTTTTTTTGAGTGGTATTTCACACAAATACAGAGAAGTTTGTTCATGGATATGTCAGTGCTTTCATCGAGATACAGAGAATATGGAGACTCACCGATATCCTCCACAAGTTCTTCTCTGAAGTGCGGCGCGAGGACAGATTTGATAACGGCTGTACACTTTGTCCGGTGCATTTGGAATGTTCCCATCTCATCTTTCAAAATGTCTGACAAATCATCCACTGCATTTATTGAAGTGTGACAAGCAATGTAGGCAGCGATTCTAATTTCACGGCGCTTTTGGTCATCCTTGATCAGACACTGCCCTGCTGCTCCCGCTGACACAGTAAAAGCTTTAACACTTGGAGCACAGCGCAAATTGTGTTTTTTGTTTTTTGTTTTTTGTTTTTTGTGTTAGCATGTTCCTTTAAATCGTTTAACTGTGCTCTGATTTCTGATTGACAGTATTTACAAAATGCCTTTGACTCATCGCCTACCACAGGTGAAATCCATGTTTTCAGAGACGGGTCGCTCTCCCATTCTTTTCTGTAGGACTTTCTATATTTACCCCACTTTGGCGTGATGATGATAAAAACACTTACAGCTTTGAACTCTGTGATATTGGCTTAACGAGTACAACGATTACAACAACCCGCCAATCAAGATTGAAATCTGATTGGACAGGACTGAGGACTCTCCTGAACCTTATTGGCTAAACTGAACCATATAATTAAAACATCAACATTACATATTATACTTTACTGTAAAGTTCGTTTGAATGGAAAATTAATAAAATATCATGTTTATAGTCAAAAATAAAAACCCGCCAGTTGCATCAAAAACCAGCCCAAATTTTATCAACCCGCCCAATGCATTTTTTCCTGGTTAGGCGTGACCAAAAGGAGCCAAATTGGGTGGGAACCCGCGCAATCTGGCAACACTGTCAGCAGTTGCGTTGTAGAGAAGTTCCACCGGAGACAAGCTCAACCCAGCGGTTAGGTAGAAAAAAAATAACCCAGCGTTAAAATAACCCAATAAAATGACCCAACAAGCTGAACCCAGCGTTTGGGTTAAAAAAAAAATAACCCAGCACCTGGGTAAAAATAATAAAAATAACCCAATAAAATGACCCAACGGGCTGAACCCAGCATTTGGGTTTAAAAAAAAAACAAAAAAAAAACACAGCATTTTTTAGAGTGACATAACACTTTATTTTAGGGTCTCTTAACTAGTTGCTTATTAGCATGCATATTACTAGAATATTAGTCATTTATTAGTAGTAATTAAGCACATATTAATGCCTTATTCTATATCCCTAATCCTACCCAATACCTAAACTTAACAACTACCTTACTAACTATTAATAAGCAGCAAATTAGGAATTTATTTCGGGAAATGTCGTAGTTAATAGTGAATAAGTGTTCCCTATTCTAAAGTGTTACCTAATACATTTACTTGTAAACACTTCCTGACTTTTGACGTAACAATTTTATTAAACCACAGCTTGGAAGTTGTTCTGTTTTATAGAATAACTGGTACGTGAAATCAAATGTACTAATTTTTACAGAAGAATAAATTCTCACATGTAATTGTTGAGTTAGAAATTGTGGCCTAATGCTACTATTAAATAACAAAGGACTACAAGTAAATATGTATGAATTAAATATGTTAATCTGCATATATGGTGTGTGAAAGTGAAGCGCTCTAGTTAACGTAGTTCACAACACAATGTTCCGGAGCAAAATACACAAGACATGCATGTTCCAACAAACACCATCTCTGTAGGTCCTCTGAGTTTAGTTTGCAATCTGTGATGTGATTTAATTAATTAATAAAGTATTATATCACAATATTTCGCTTTTATAATGTAATATTCTTGTTGCATGACATCCAAAAAAAATAAATAAATAAAAGCAATATAATAAACTGAAGTCCTGTCATATTTGAACAGGGCAAAAAGGTCTGAGTTCACTTTTAAATCCAATTACAATCTGAATGCAAAGATAAAAATGTGAACACCTTAAAAGAGTCTATGCCATTTTGTAACGTTCGGCTCTATTGGTCGAATTTACATTTAACAGTTTTATTGTTAAAATGGGGTCAGATTATACTCTGTGGGATCTTGGAGTGTTTAAAAAGATGAGACCAACAACAATTTAAAAGTGAAAATCAAATGTGTATTTACAATATTCACTGGGGACTTAGAACAAACACAATAAAACTAGAAATCCTAGGCTGTTAAAAGCACAGAGTCTTTCAGTTCCATACCATTAAAACAGTCCTTAAGAAATCCAGCGAGTTGCTAGTCCCAATGTAAAAGTGTCCACCGGTGTATATACAATCCAGAGGCAGTGATAATCAAATAAAAGTGAGATTCTGGAATGGTAAATCCACAAAGGTAACTCTTCAATCCAGAGTGTTCATTTCTTTGGGCAAAGACCCTGATTGTTTGTCATGCTGCCTCCTATATGCTGTTTAATTCCTGTTTTCTGTCACGTAATGAGTCACATGACATGCAGACCCAGAGTCTCTTAAAGACATACACACATTAAAATGGTTAAGAGGAATAAAATGGCAAAGACAACATGAAAACCTATTAGAACTCAAGCATACATAAAATCATTATAAAATATTGAGCAGGTTAAAACATGTGTCCTGTGTGACAGTGTCACAATTGTGCAGTACAAAAAGTGGGAACAGTAAAAAAAAAAAAATCTAACAAGAAGTGCACTTCAAATATTTGGATGTACTTATTTAACCATAAAAAAAAAAAAGAAAAAAAAAAAAAGGGTGGAACGTTGAACACTTCATGCACCCAACTGTCTCAGCTTGTCTTTGTCACGGCACGCTGTGAGAAGCGTCGTGAAAAGACGAGATCAGGGTCCAAATGCAGGTGAGGATCTTTAATAAAAGACAAAAGGCCAACCCGGCACAAACAACAAACAACTACCTTACTCAACGTATACATGAACTAACAAACATACAAATGTAATGCAACCAGGCAGAGTGGTGGGAGAGGGGAAACTATATAGTCCGTGGCAATGGGGAACAGCTGTGGGTATGATGAGTGTGGCAGGTGTGTGTAATGAGACAGGTGTGTGTAATTAGAGAAGTGGAGTCCGGGAGGAAGGGAGACAGCGACCTCTGGCGGAGATGGGAAGAGCCGCAACCCGGACTCGTGACAGTCTTATGCATTTATACACTGGATGGTAGAATACATAGTGCATAGTATGTCATTTGGGACACAGCTATTTATTCACAGCTGAGCATGTGTAAAACAAGATTAATTATGATGATAAATGACATTGCTTGCTAGTTTGTTTTTACCCTGCTGAACATAAGAGCTTTTAATTTTATTTTATGTTTTTAGTTCTTTTAGTCTTAAAGGAACACTCCACTTTTTTTGGAAATAGGCTCATTTTACAACTCCCCTAGGGTTAAACAGATGAGTTTTACCGTTTTTGAATCCATTCAGCCGATCTCCGGGTCTGGCGGTAGCACTTTTAGCTTAGCTTAGCATAGATCATTGAATCAGATTAGACCATTAGCATCGCGATCAAAAATGACCAAAGAGTTACAATATTTTTCCTATTTAAAGCTTGACTCTCCTGTAGTTACACGCGTGTACTAAGACCCAGCGGAGAAATGAAAAGTTGCGATTTTCTAGGCTGATATGGCTAGGAACTATACTCTCATTCCGGCGTAATAATCAAGGAAATTTGCTGCCGTACCATGGGTGCAGCAGCGCAATGATATGACGCAGCCTCTGAAAGTAGTCCCCAGCTCAGTAGCCTATGATATAGCTGGGGACTACTTTCAGAGGCTGCGTCATATCATTGCGCCTGCTGCACCCATGGTACGGCAGCAAATTTCCTTGATTATTACGCCGGAATGAGAGTATAGTTCCTAGCCATATCAGCCTAGAAAATCGCAACTTTTCATTTTCCGCTGGTCTTAGTACACGATGTAACTACAGGAGAGTCAAGCTTTAAATAGGAAAAATATTGTAACTCTTTGGTCATTTTTGATCGCGATGCTAATGGTCTAATCTGATTCAATGATCTATGCTAAACTAAGCTAAAAGTGCTACCGCCAGACCCAGAGATCGGCTGAATGGATTCAAAAACGGTAAAACTCATCTGTTTCACTCTACGGGAGTTGTAAAATGAGCCTATTTCCAAAAAAAGTGGAGTGTTCCTTAAGATATAAGCAGTAGCAATATAAACAATAAAATAAATAAATAAATAAAAATGATAAATGTTTATTTTATTACAATTCAAATACCACTTGCAGTGTTTGTAAATAATAATCACATTTTTTTTTTTAAACAAGTAGTGTAAAACTAAAGTGGTTCCACTTACTGTGACAGTGAAAAAAAAAAAAAAAAAAAAAAAATTCTGTTTCTCCTCTTGTTTTGCTCAATTTCTATTTACTTTTGTTGTATTGGCTCTGCCCCTCAAAGGACCAACTGGCTTCCTGGTATTGAAAGCTGCAGTTGTTTTTGGGAGTAGAGTGCCAGTACTATTTTTGGCAGTCATTCAGCAGGTTTACATATTGTGTAGTGGATAAAATATATAATATTTGGTGGATTTGTATTTAGGCTACTTAATAATATTTGAGTGACAAAACTATTATTATTATTTTTTTTTTTCTGCTGAGTGCATCTCTTTTGTGAGTAAACAATATTTGATGATGATCAGAAATATTATTTGCATGAAATAATAAAATTGCAGACTACAATATAAGACTATGTAAAAGCTTTTATGGAAAATGGCAGCTACTGTATAAAGTACAGTGCTGTTTACAGCTATAGCCAAACATGTAACCATGTAAACAACTGCACTCACTTCTATCTAATCTAATTTAATTCATTATGTAAAAACTGTTGGGTTTACAGTATATTTACAAGTAGAATAGGAGACACCTTCTCCAAAACAACGCCATGCAGAAGTTTTGTTTGTGAATTTATTCAACCCAACAACATTATTCAGCAAGTTACATGGAAATGGTGCCTCTAAACCCTGATTCGGAATTCTGACTCTAATTGGTTGTTTTCGAACCCTTGTCAAAGAGTGTGAAGCAAACAACCGCCTGAATAAATTCAAGCCTAAACACCCCAAACACAATTCTTTGTCACTGCAGCAAGATAAAACGCAGTTTGTATATATTTATGTTAATGTTTTTTTCCTTCAAACCGTAGTTCAGCACACCACCGGCATTAGCAATGTACTTGCTGATTAATCGTCCTGGGATTCTTTGTGTTGATTGCACATGTGGTCTTATGAACACAACTGTTTTTACAATCCCCACGGTACGTCCTGCTAATGCTGAACTAGCCAGTTAAAGGAGGCGACCTAAACAATGATTACTATTATTCATCAGTCTGATGTCTTCATGCCTGCAGAAAATGCTGTATAGGAAAGGCTTTGTGGCAGTTTTATCCCTCATAGTCAGCCAGGCACAAACATCAAGTAGAAAAGTTAATGTGCATTTCCAATTCCCATGGCTGCATGCTGAAACACACATATGCAGGGTGAGGGGCTGTGCTAAAAAAAATTCCCCTCACATATCAACCCTAGCCTACCCCTTAACTTCCACCATGTGTCTCCTAGCACTATATCTGGCCACAAACCAGGGGGCAGTTACTCAGGCAGACGGTAGCAGAGCGTTGCAAGACTCAGATGCTGTTCACTGTGGTTCTAGGTCTGCTGCAGATACTGGTCTGAGAGTCCAGGAAATTCCTGCAGACTCTGGGGCAGGGATTTTGGCTTGTGCGTCTGCTATTGGAAAAGCTGACAGTGTCAGAAGGGGGGATTGTAACTGCCTAGAGTCAGTCGGAAAAAGAAAGAAAGAGAGCAAGAGACAGAAAATAGGCCCCATGCCATTTTTAAAGGGTGTCTCGGTCTACTTTTATCTGCCTGTCACATCCTGAGTGCATTAGATTGAACTTCAGGTTGAAAGCCATGGTCAGGATGGTAAGTTTTTATTTCATTGCTTCTGACTTATGCTTTGTGCAAGGAAACGCATGTAACTTCCTGGCAGCAGAAAGACAGGGCTGGGCTTAATGTGAACTGTTACTTTTATACTGTTAGGAATTTTTCTGTCTGCGCTAGACTAGTTGGGGTTGCGGAGCTATTTTTACCACTACAGTGGAACTGAAAGGAAAGGAGAGGCAGAGTAAGAGTTATTTACTTTCATTTCCTTTCAGTTCCATTGTATTGGTTTATTCTGTCTGTGCATTGTGCTCTCCGAAAAAAGTCTTGTATTAATTGGAAGCCAAAAAGTTTGTGTCCCGACAGTAGACAAAGGGTTTCCCCCGTCCCCCCCGTTTCTATCTCCTTCTTTTTTTTTTTTCTCCTGTCCAGATGCTACCGCTGCTCTATTTCCCCATCTCACTGCCTCAACACATTTGGTTTCAATTACTTTGGCCCTCTGGGAAACATGCTACTATAAATAAGTAACAACAGGGTTCGCTGTGGAAAGATTACAGAGTTACAGACAGGGTTCATGGTGCTGCTTTACGCTCACACTCCTCTGACGAAAGGACACTGTAAGAAAGGTGTTTGTTACAATTCTCTGTGATGATGCCAGGTTGGAATGAGAAGGGCAGATAAGGAGGAAAGGAGGGGGCGGGACTTTGGCTAGTGAGTGAAGGAAACAGCTGTGAAGGTTATGGGACGTTTTTGTTACTGCCTGCCCTTTAGTGTCCGAGTCAAAAACAGCTTTCCCCACCACGGACGTGATCACGGGCCTCTGAGAGTTTGAAACGGGCTGAGATCGGCCTCTGAAAGCTTTTTAAAATTCCTATGAGCTTTGTGGTATAGAAACAAGCAAACTGTGGAAGCCTGGTAAGGGAAATGAAAAGATTGCTATAGATTTTGTTTTGAACTGTTGCAGCCATGTAACTTAACACCATATAACTGATAATTTTTAATGCTGCAAATTAGGTGCATCAATATAGAATTCAACTGACATGCACTCTCAGCTATGCTTGTTCTGGCTTTTTGCAATGACTATAAAATGTGGCTTATCCATCATATTTATAATATATTGCTGTTTTAAGTCTCTTGTTTTTAGCTCTACTGTTATAAAATTTGCAGTTGATTTGATACCAGAAAATTTGTCATAAATAATCTAATTGTTTGGATCATATTACAAAAACCAGTATAATAAACAAGTGATATATATACAGTATATATACAGAGCTGGGTAGATTACTTACAAATTGTAATCCATTACTGATTCCAGATTACGTGACAAAAATTGTAGTCAGTAACGTAATCCTTTACATTACACATTTTAGGTAATATAATCAGAATACTTTTAAATTACTTTTGATTTAACTCGTTTATCACATTGATTTAAATACCATTATCTTGTACCATAATGATGTAAAAAATAAAATAAAATGCAAAGAGTAAGAACTTGTTCCATTCATTGTAATTTACAACATGAAGTGCATTAAACATTATATTACATCAAGGTTTCCCAAACTATTGTTCGTAAAGGAACTGCAGGGGGGTTGTGAGTTTAATGAAAAGCTGACAATTAATTAAATAAAAAAAAAATAAAAGGAAAATAAATCATTTTAAAACAAACTCCCAGTAACGTCATAACGTGCTTGTGACTGCACATTTGCATTGACTGGTCTAGTCAGGGCTGCGTACAGCCCCGAGAAAACATTGAAAAACATTTTTTAAACGGAAACGGTGGTGCGTTGAACACCCTGTTCTGATGATGCAAGAGTTGCAGCTATGGCAGCTGAGAAGGCCATTCTTTGTGTTCTTTTTGAAGAATTTTGTGTCTAATACTGCAAAATACGCTCAATGTTACAGTCACGGTCCTTGCCGTCCATTCTTATGTAAAGCACTTAATTACCATTGTGTATGAAATTTGGTATAAACTTGCCTTGCAATGAAGCTAAAAATATAAACAACTACATCATCATGTTGATATGCTATATTGTTACTATAAAACTCTTACGACAAACATGTCTTCTAATATCTTAAATTGTTGCGTATACCGAGCTGCAGTGGACACATTTGTAATTGACTTTACTTGGACCCATTGTGCGAGCTGTCTCTTTAATACCGCGTGGTTTATATACATGTTGCTGCTGATGAGAAAACATATTTCAAACCACGTTGCACACCGTTTCCAGGAAACATGTCCTTCAATGCGTAAACCATAGCAAAACGTTGTGCACCGGTTTGAACTTGAATGTGCCCCAGGTTTCTATGGGAAATTTGGCTCTTTCATTTAGAAGGTGTAACTATTCCTCCATATTGTGCGTTACAGTTTCTCCCATTCATAAATATAGGAGCGAACTGTCTTTGTATTTCTATAGACTTTGTTTTAAATAAAACACTTACTAAAAAAGATTAAATATTTTTATTTACCTGCATGCCATGTGATCATTAATCAACATCAAAGAAACCGTGAACATGCAAATGTGATACTTAATATATATTTGAAATATTTATTATTTATATTTATTTTAAAATCTCAGGGGTACTTAAAGCAAATATATTTATACACATATACATATATAATCAGTAGGCTATTTTGGAAAGGAGAATTTAAAAGATGAAAAAGAGAAATTTGGGAGAATCAATGAATTATGAATAATTTATTGCTATTGTGTGAATAATATGTAATCATGTAATCCGTAAAAAAGTAACTGTTGTCTGATTACGAGTATTTTAAAATGTTATTTACTCTAATTACAAGTACTTAATTTTTGGAATCTGATTACGTAATCCAGATTACATGTAATCAGTTACTACCCAGCTCTGTGAATATATATTATATATATATATATATATATATATATTAGTGCTGTCAATCGATTAAAAAAATCTAACTAATTAATCGCACATTTTTCTAAAATTAATCGCGATTAATCGCGATTAATTCCACCTAACATTAAAGTTTTTAAATATACTTTTATATTGCTATTAATCTTCAAATGTACAATGTACAAACAACATAAAGACAGTATATTTTTAATATTTCTTTAATGGCATCTGTTTTATGATTGAAGGCCAGCATCCCTGATATCAGTACTACTGATATAAAATAGTTTTTTCCCCTGAATATTTAACATTGACTGTAGCCAGTCAGCATTACAGTATAATTTAGATCTATAAATTTTAACATTTATTAGACTTAACTTCTAATTTAAGTGAAATTAAAACAATCATCACATGAACCTATTATAATAAATTACATATTTAGCTACTTGTGCCTTTCAGCAGAAATATACTGAAAATGAATACTTACCGAACACTAAATTCTAAATTAAATATAGATGAACCCCTTAAAGCTATAAAAGTTATTGATTTCCTCTTTTTTTCTTTGGTTCTTGGATTAATAGACATCATAGCAGCTGGTTATTAGCTTATTTGCCTGCTATAGCTTTAAAAGTTGCTGCTGCTGAACGTGACGTGGATATGACATGCGTCTTATTTTCTCACAAATCTCTTTCCTTTTCTGACCCACTTCAGGTCTTAAAGTCTCTGCTAATGAGCGGACGAGTTGAATCGGGTGTTTTAGATGAGGGAGACAGTGCTGGGGCGCCTCAGGACAGTTTTTAAAACCATTTCAGAGACATGTTCTTAAATGTGACGTATATATAACATATTGCATGCATGCACGCAGTTTAAAGGCAGCTTTAATCGCCTTTTTGGTAACGTCATGCCTTAACTGACGGGATAACTAGGACATTGCATGCACGTAGCTTCTTTCGCTGTTTGATATGAAATGATACAGGCTACAGGGCGCGCCGGCATCTTTGTGCGTGTATTTGAAGAGCGCGCACTACGAGCACAGTATCTTTTCCGCGCTCGTTTAACTCGCGCCTGGCGCAGAGGTGGCGTTAGCGCGCGCTTCTGAAACGTCTCCCGTTTGTTTTGGTCATAAAGACGTTCTGCATCTAAATAAACGCAATCCTTTTCAAGAAAAAAGAGACAGAGGCAGCAGTTGCGAATGGGGTGGCCAACCCAAGCCCCGCCCCTGCGTTAATTGCGTTAAATATTTTTAAGGTGTTAATCAGAAAAAATTAATCGCATGCGTTAACGCGCTAATTTTGACACCACTAATATATATATATATACACACTGAACAAAATTATAAATGCAACACTTTTGTTTTTGCCCCCATTTTTCATGAGCTGAACTCAAAGATCTAAGACTTTTTCTATGTACACAAAAGGCCTATTTCTCTCAAATATTTTTCACAAATCTGTCCTAATCTGTGTTAGTGAGCACTTCTCCTTTGCCGAGAATCTATCCACCTCACAGGTGTGGCATATCAAGATGCTGATTAGACAGCATGATTATTGCACAGGTGTGCCTTAGGCTGGCCACAATAAAAGGCCACTCTAAAATGTGCAGTTTTATCACACAGCACAATGCCACAGATGTTGCAAGTTTTGAGGGAGCATGCAGTTGGCATGCTGACTGCAGGAATGTCCACCAGAGCTGTTACCCGTGAATTGAAAGTTCATTTCTCTACCATAAGCTGTCTCCAGAGGCGTTTCAGAGAATTTGGCAGTACATCCAACCACCTCACAACCGCAGACCACGTGTAACCACACCATCCCAGGACCTCCACATCCAGCATCTTCACCTCCAAGATCATCTGAGACCAGCCACCCAGACAGCTACTGCAACAATCGGTTTGCATAACCAAAGAATTTCTGCACAAACTGTCAGAAACAGTCTCAGGGAAGCTCATCTGCATGCTCGTCGTCTTCATCGGGGTCTCGACCTGACTGCAGTTCGTCGTCGTAACCGACTTGAATGGGCAAATGTTCACGTTTGATGGCGTCTGGCACTTTGGAGAGAGGTGTTCTCTTCACGGATGAATCCCGGTTTTCACTCTACAGGGCAGATGGCAGACGTGTGGGTGAGTGGTTTGCTGATGTCAATGTTGTGGATCGAGTGGCCCATGGTGGCGGTGGGATTATGGTATGGGCAGGCGTATGTTATGGACAACGAGATACTGACTGCACATTTTAGAGAGGCCTTTTATTGTGACCAGCCTAAGGCACACCTGTGCAATAATCATGCTGTCTAATCAGCATCTTGATATGCCACACCTGTGAGGTGGATGGATTATCTCGGCAAAGGAGAAGTGCTCACTAACACAGATTTAGACAGATTTGTGAATAATATTTGAGAGAAATAGGCCTTTTGTGTACATAGAAAAAGTCTTAGATCTTTGAGTTCAGCTCATGAAAAATGGGGGTAAAAACAAAAGTGTTGCGTTTATAATTTTGTTCAGTATATATATATATATATATATATATATATAATATATATTCCCCTCAACTCACATAATATAAATTAATATAAAATAAAAATACTATAAAATAACTTTAAAAATTAAGTGAGGTTTGTTCCAGAAGCTTTAAAACAATATAAAAGGAAAATACTATAAAATAACTAATGCCATCTTGTTCAGATTTCATCTTTTCTAATTTAGTTGTAAAAACTTGTTCTTATTTGACTTTCATTTATACTATGCATACATTTAGCCAAACTTGAATGTTGTTTTATTATGTTTTTATATTTTTATGTGACATACCTCACAATCTCTGCCACGTTTCACTTGGACATCAGTTCCATTTTTCAGTCAATGACCTACAGCAGGGGTTCTCAACCTTTTGCAAGCTGGGCCCCCCCAAAGCTGGTTCATTGCAGTTTGCCCCCCCCCCCACCCCCCACCCACACCACCTTGCATAGATAGATAGCCCTAGGCTATTATTTTTAGGCCCACATTATTATTATTATTATTATTATTATTATTATTATTATTTATTATTATCATCAGTAGCGGTAGGTAGGCCTATTATCATTACTAGGCTATTGTTATAATTGGCAGTAGCACCAGACTTCTAATGTGTGAGCTTGCAGACATTATTATTATTATTATTATTATTATTA
Source organism: Tor tambroides (assembly GCA_021397915.2). Taxonomy (NCBI): domain Eukaryota; kingdom Metazoa; phylum Chordata; class Actinopteri; order Cypriniformes; family Cyprinidae; genus Tor; species Tor tambroides. The sequence continues at coordinate 22,254 of JAFVLL020017811.1, read as the reverse complement.
TTATTAAGGGAGTAGTAGTAGGCCTATCATCATTACTAGGCTATTGCTTATAATTATATGAGGTTACATGCTTTATTGTCCAAACACCACAAAAGTCTCCAAAAACACCAGTAAAAGTCGCTGGATTTGTCACTTTTGACAAAAAAAAAAGTCGCCAGGAGGATGATTTGTTTGTGTTATAATCAGTGCTTGAAGTGGGGGAAAAAAGTGGCGGTACTCTCTTTGCATTGGCAAATCATTACATTTTTACAGTGAAAAACAAAACTTGGAGATATTGCTGTTACAACAATTTATTGTTATTTATTTATTAACAACATAAATGTATTTAAACATGTTTGTGTGTGCGTGGCTGCGTGCGAGCGTGTATTTCACAAAAACTAAAGGAAAGCTTTAACTGTAGCCTACCTGACTATTTATTCGTTTATATATATACTAATCAAATACGACCACGTTTTATGCGTTTGCAGCCCCAACCACGTCCGCCATAAAAATTAATTTGGATGGTTCCATTTTCTGCATTTTTCGCATCCGTATAAATATTTTGAGGGTGTTTTTGACAATTGGAGAGCCACCAAATGACGAATAAGGAAAACCACATGTGCTCGGACTCAGTCAGGGTGCAAGGACCTTAAACCTTGAGGCTTGCGCAGCTTCCTCGAGAGAAATCAAACAAATGAGCGCCGTTTTCTAAAGTCTATGAGCGTGAAAGTACACACAAATAAACTAAATTGACATACTGCAGTTAAATTTCCAAATGTGGTGTTTTTATATTTATAACATTTGAATACAGTTCAGCAAACATACATCACACGACCTGGACGACCAAGAGAGCTGACAACTGACCATCACGCACCCTACTATCACTCCTACGATTGAAAATGGGACACTGATTTCATATGACAGTTCAACAAACAAGTTAATAATATTAAGTCACTTACATTTTAGACGAAATGACTTTTTTGGTCTATTTTAGCAGCGAAAATAGATCCGATGAATCCAAACAAAGATCACAGCATAGCGCATCTCACTGCAACACTCAATCGTGTTTTGAACGAATCGGTTGAGTCAAAGATTCAATGACCCATGCACAAACATCTGTCTCATTCTTGATGAATCGGCTGCTTGAACGAATCAAGAATGAATCCCACTCAATGACTCCGCTAATAAACCGCTATCACCTGCATTTGCGCTCACTATCGACAAACCAATCAAATTTGTTCAAAACTTTTTTTTTTTTAAATCAGTCCAAACACATTTTAATTTTTATTCAGGAGTTATGTATATACAAAACTATAACTTTTTATGACAGTAGTTTAGTGATAAAAAAAAAATTGCAAATTTTTGTTTTCAGGTTTTTTTTCCCTCCCATCCTGTAGCCTACTCGCCACTAATTTACTGAAAGCACATTTTATTTCACAACCACTCAATTTTAATCAGAACTGATATTACCTGTGGAGTGCAGAAACATTAGCTAAAGTACCAGTTTACCTTAGCAAACTAAGTCAGGCTAATGAGCCATATTTACATTGAATGCTTTGCTAAAGTGCTTGAATTGTCAACAAATTCAATCGTCTGATAAAATTAAAACACTAAAAGTTGCAGTTTGCATGAGTTTGCAAAACATTTGCTTTAATGATGAGACGTTTGCCTTGCCTACCTGTGAATCATTAAAATAACAACCACATTTTCCAAACCCCCACAGTCATGGGTTCATTATACAACTTTGTGGGTCTGAAAGACAGTTGTGAAAATGAAGAGTAAAGAGCAGTTAAACTGTGAAAAGGGTGTGAAACAGTATCCAAATGTTTGCCAAATATTTAAACATAATTTTAATTATATGAAACACTAAATACCAATATATTTATGTTGCATAACCAATTGACAAGATAACATCCATGTGTTTAACTGAATCTTAAATCTTTAATCTTTCTCACTTAAACACATATACCTAAATCATTAATTATATTGCTTCAGTAGCACTTCAGATAAGGTCAAGACATTTCAAACAAAACAACTATTTTTGTGATATATTTATGATGTGTTAATGTAAGATAATATATATCTGTAGTAAATCATTCAAGCAGTGAAACCTTTTCACTTCAGTTTATGGGTGTAGATTTTTTATTTATTTTTTAAAATACATTTATTCGGCAAAGATGCATTAAACTGATCAGAAGTGACTGGACAAATTTCACAAAATCTCTTTCAAATAAATGCTGCTAGATTATATTCATCCAAGAATCCTGAAAAAAAAAAAAAAAAAAAAAAAAAAAGTTTTATAGTTTAAACAAAAATATTAAGCAGCACAACTGTTCTCAACAGAATGATTTCTAAAGGATCATGTGAGATTAAAGACTGAAATAAAGACTGCTGAAAATTTTGCCACTTACTTTGGCAGAATAAATGCAACCTTGGCTGCATTTAGCAAAGGATACTTTCAAACACATTAAAACCTCTTACCAACCCAAATCTTTTAAACAGTAGTGTAGGTCTACAGAATATTTGGTTAGTTTATTTTTATATTTGGATTACCACATTTATCTCCATAGGCTTCTTGTACTTCTTGGTTATGATATTTTGGAGGAAACAAAGTCTTGCAGTCAGTGTACAACTGTGAAGGGGCATGCTTAGGCACAATCACAAGACTGTTCAGATGACTGCCCAGAGGAAACAAATGGCCTCAGAAGTCTCTATGACAAAATCTGTGTAATGCTAAATGTACAAACAAACAAATACACTTTGTGCTGAATGAATGTTTAAAAGAACAAACTAAATGGTTCATGTATTAGCTTTTAGCTATAAGCAATGTAGAGAAACAGAGGAATGGGTGAGTGTATAAGAGCACTGCTCTTGAAGGTGACAGCATGGGCCTGCAGCTCTTCCAGTGAGCTGCCAATAAGTGTAGGCACCAGGGAGGGAGGCTAAACTACAAGCAGGTGTTTCATATTCTGCTGCTTTCTGACAATCCTCTTCTTTAGAGCCAACAGCAAAGCATCATCCTTTCTCAAATTTCAAGCACTGCAACCTGCCAGACTCACAAAAAGAACAAAGGGTACATATGACATTTGTTATAAAAGCAGGATTTAGTCTTAAATCCTGAGCCTCCACACTCTACACTGAGCCTTGAAAACAACTGTTAGTGTAGAATTCAAGCTGTGCCCCGCAGATCTGTGCTTTGTGGTCTCAGCACATTTAAAGATTGCTTGAATTCAAAATTTACCCTTTTTGTAATATATGTGTGTATATATATATATATATATATATATATATATATATATATATATATATATATATATATATATATAATATTTATTTTTTAATGCATGCAAATTGTCAATGATTAAAGTTTTCTCAATTAGGTACTTATAAGTACAATCAATCAATCATTTATTTTTTATTTATTTATTTAAATGTGAAATAAATTATTAACTGAGTAAATTAATAAATGACAAATGGTACTGAACATGAATACATAGAGGTAAAGCAAAATAGAAACTCAAAATATATTTCATGAAGACCAAATTCCAATGAAAAATCTTTACAGTCCATTGTAATGCCTGTAAGTCCGTTGTATGTGCTATGGTGCAATTGAGTTGCAGTTTGCAGATGATAAGATTATGGAATGTGACAGCATCTGAAATACACATTACATTACATTATATTTAGTCATTTAGCAGACGCTTTTATCCAAAGCGACTTACAAATGAAGACATTAGAAGCAATCAAAACCAACAAAAGAGCAACAACATGCAAGTGCTATGACAAGTCTTGGTTAGCCTAACGCAGTACACATAGAAAGTTTTTATTTTTATTTTATTTATTTATTTATTTATTTATTTATTTTTTTTAAGAAAACGAGTAGATAGAATATAGGAAAAAAGAAAGCTAGTGTTATAGAAAAGCTAGCAGTTAGAAAATAAATGTGCTATTGATAGAGGGTCGTGTGTGTGTTTTGACAGATAGATAAAATGGAATTAGAATAGAGAGTGCTAGAGTTAGAGGGTCAAATAAAAATGGAAGAGCTGTGTTTTTAGCTGTTTCTTGAAGATGGGTAAGAATTCAGCTGCTCGGATTGAGTTTGGCAGGTCATTCCACCAGATGGGAACAGTTAATGAAAAAGTCTGTGAAAGTGATTTTGTGCCTCTTTGGGATGGCACAATAATGTGTCGTTCACTTGCAGAACGCAAGCTTCTAGAGGGCACATAAGTCTGAAGTAATGAATTTAGGTAAAGGGGTGCAGAGCCAGTGGTGGTTCTGTAGGCAAACATTAATGCCTTGAATTTAATGCGAGCAGCTATTGGTAGCCAGTGCAAACTGATGAACAGAGGTGTGATGTGCATTCTTTTCGACTCATTAAAGATTAATCTTGCAGCGTCATTTTGGATTAATTGTAGAGGTTTGATGGAATTGGCTGGAAGACTATTGCAATGCTCTCTTGGCAGGTCAAGTCTGGACAGAACAAGAGCCTGAACAAGGAGTTGTGTTGCATGTTCACACAACCGTTATAGGGCCCTATTTTAACGATCTAAGCACACGGTCTAAAGCGCACGGCGTAGGTGCACTTAGGGCATGTCCGAATCCACTTTTGCTACTTTCACAATGGGAAAAACGGTCGGCGCTCCCGGCGTATGGCCTAAAAGGGTTGTCCCTATTCTCTTAATGAGTAATGGGGTGTGTTTTGGGCATAACATGCAATAAACCAATCAAGAGTCTCATCTGCCATTCCCTTTACAAGCCAGTTGCGCTCGCACCATGGCGGAATCGCTATTTTCACGGCGGAATTTGCAAGCATGAGGAAGCCGAGCTGCTCGTGCGTGAGCAAATAGGTAGGCTAATTCTGATACATGCAATGACTATCCATTATGACATATAGGCATTTTTATATTTAGTCAAAGTCAAAGTTTATTTATAAAGCACTTTTTTAGAAACAACAAGTGTTTGCCAAAGGGGCTGTACAAGCATGAATAAGACAATATGACAAACAGAATAAAGTAAAAAATATTATGAAATATTATAAAATAAAATAAAATAGCAGCTCTCACACCGTGTTAAACGCCAGACTATAAAAGTAGGTTTTTAAGCTAGACTTAAAAACAGTAAGTGTTTGGGCCTTTCTAACATGTAAAGGCAGATTATTCCAAAGTCTAGGGCCCGCCACTGCAAACGCACGGTCACCCCTGCTCTTCAGCCTTACACGAGGGACAACTAACAATAAATAGTCAGCGGACCTAAGTCCTCTTGATGGAGCATATGGCTGTATTAAGTCTGAGAGATATGTCAGTGCCAGACCATTTAATGATTTAAAAACTAAGATTAAAATCTTAAAATCAATTCTAAAATGAACAGGGAGCCAATGAAGAGAGGCCAAAATGGGAGTAATATGTTCCCGCTTTCGTGTTCCTGTTAGCAAACGAGCTGCAGCATTCTGAACCATCTGCAGTCTGGTGAGGGAGGCCTGACTAATGTCTACATGAAGTCCATTACAGTTGTCAAGACGGGATGAAATAAATGTGTATAATTCTTTCAAAATCTTTAAAAGACAGAAAAGATTTAATCCTAGAGAATTGTCTCAGCTGTAAAAAAAATCTAGATTTAATTACCAAATTAATCTGTTTATCCAGTTTGAAATCATTATCCATTAAAACACCCAAGTTTTTTACAGAAGGCTTCACAAATGGTTTTAAAACACCTAAATCCAGGTCAGGAGACTCACAGGCACCCCCTGGAGTAAACAATATTATCCTCTTTAAATTAAAATAAATAAATAAATAAATAAATACTGCCATCCAGGCTTTAATTTCCTCAAGGTAACACAAAATTTGCGCTATAGAATTTGGATGTTTTTGTTTTAATGGCAGATATAATTGTGTATCATCTGCATAGCAATGAAACAAAATATTATACTTCCTGAAAATGAATCCTAGAGGAAGTATATATATGTAAATAAAATGTTATGTAAATATTTATACACTTTAATAATCTTTTATATTGTAATACTTTAATTTTTAATAGTATTTGGGACGTTTGTGTGCTGCTGCGCGTCCCTGTGTGTGTAATAAGCAAAGTGTACGTGCGTTGTGGACCCGCTTATAGGTGCATACTACTAACGCGCTATTTACAAAAAAAAATTTAATAAAATAAACCTGCGCCATTGACTTTAGACCAGGTTTTAGTTGGTCAATGGCGCGGTCTATTTCAGTTGCCTCAAAATAAGCAACACGCCAACGATGCGCCTGAACACACGTCGTTTTCAGACCAGCACGCCCAAGGGCGAACAAATGGGCACAAATGCATTTGCTATTTAAACAATGTGGTACAGGATGTGAAAATGATAACTGAGTCCTGGCTGAAACTAGCAAAAAACACCTGCGTCGTGCCTGGCGCCGCATTGCGCCGGGTGTATGATAGGGCCCATAGACTTACATGATGTCTTTTCCATTTGTTAATGTAAAAAAAAAAACAATTATTATGTTAAGGCCAAAAGTAGCAAATACAGACAGTATGTGAACCATTCACAGTGTTAAAGGGAACAAGTGATATAAAGTTATATTTATTTATTTATTTTTCTTCTTGTGACTGGGTATGATTATGCATAAACCCAAGTAATAATAATAATAATAATAATAATAATAATAACAACAACTAACAATATGGATCATAAATTCAATATCTCTGTTGCTTACTTGAAGTATCCTTAAGTGAACAGAGCTGGTTCTGTTATTTACATGTTCTGTTAAACTAAAAAGTGAAAAATACATGATCAGTAGGAAACCAATAACAATTTGAAAGTTACATTTTATAGACATTTTAAGAATTTTCCTGCTGAAAGTGTGTGTAGTTGGGTGGTTACAGAGTTGACAGTTATTTTCAATGGAAAGTAGCTAAAGCCTGCTTGAGAAGTTGCTAAATGTTGCTAGTCTAGATGACATCATATGCTAATGAACATACTGATTATGCCATTATCACTGCCATCTTGCGATCAGTGTACTCGAATGTCCCGGAGCTTGCATTACTTCGCAGGCGCCATTACAGGCACAAAGGCGATGTCGCGTTCTTCCTCCACAAAACCCACAGCAAATAAAGAGCCAACACACAACAGAGCATAATCTATAAACTGGCTAAGGGATGAACGCGGTCCCTCACGGACAAGTTTAGTCCTTAACGGCTGAGTAACGCCCTCGCAGAAAAAGAGATCAGAGAAATATGCAAGATCTAAATACTCTTGGTTATAGTCCTCGAGCGAACACGTGCCTTGCTCGAGGGCTAATAACAGTCTTGCAGTGTCCATACCTGGCCAATGTCCATTTGAAAACTGCTGGATCCTTGTGTGGCCGAGTATTCTGTTACGGAGTGACTGAGACAAGAGGTGTGCGGATCCATATGCAAAGCTTTATTAAAAGATAAGGTCAAAACAGGTAGTGGTCAACACCAGCAAACAGATATAGGCAGGGCAAGACGAAAGAGTAATCCATAATCCGTAACCACACACAGTATTAAGAACCAAGGGCTCCCAAACTTTTGAATGGGGTTATTTTAATTATTTCAGCTATTTTTTGTCATGTGGACTAAATGTAAACATCTTTTATGTAAATATCTTACTCAGGACAGTACTAAATAAAAAAAAATATTGTGCATTTTGTATGATCTCTCTTATTTTGTTAAAATTATTCACATTTTCACAGATTCTGCAAGGGGTTCCCAAAATTTCGCATGCCACTGTGTGTGTATATATGTGTATATATATATATATATATATATATATATATATATATATATATATTTCCACTAACTTGGTCATATTAGGGTATTCAGCCCATGGATTTCGCTTTATTGATTTTCTAAATGAACAATTTTGTTCAAAATAGGAAAAGTGACAGACTATCCCAATGGCCTTTTTTTTTTTTTTTTAAACTGTTGTTCTTTATTTCAGTGTCCTTAGTACACACATTCACATCCATTGATACTTACAATAAGACAGAGAGAATGCTAAAAAGGGCAAGGGTGCTCGAACATATTGCAGATGATCAAATTCCCCACTGCTCAAATACAATTGAAATCAGGGCCTATTTTAATAACAATAAGCTTGACATGCTTTGCCATTTCCTTTGAAGTGCTATATCATGACAGATTGTGCACTTAAAATGAGGGTGATTATACAATATGATAAGTTGATGATCAGGGCAGAATGGGTAGTAAAACCCTATGATATGGAGAATAGGAAACTCATTGAATTTTTCATTTTGCATTTCTGTACCTTGGAACTTTCACAGAGCTGTCTGAAGTCATTTGTTTCAGTGCTGCCTGAATGTACGTGCTTGTCAAATGCGATTGACTCTGCCAACAAAGAGTTCTGCTCAAAACGCTGTCGACAGCAAATTGTATTCTGTGCAGAGATATTAGTCAATTATTATGGCTCTTGAAATGTACAGTGTCTTTTCTCTTTTGTTACCGGACTATTAGAATAAGCACAAATAAAGACTATTCAAGATTTATCAGTGCAGAAGTGCAGACTCAAGGAGCTTAAAGGATAGCCAATCAACTGCCATCCATTGCACCTTAAAGATCAATGACATAAATCTTTTCAAAATCTATTTTAACGTGCCAATTTGTAAAAAGTAAAAAATTAACATTTTACTAACACACTAAATATGTGAGTACACATCCCAGTCTTTACTTTCAAAATATATCTGTGTTTTTGCTATTTTACAAAATGTGACAGAATCGTCAATTAACGTAATTAACATTTTATTTGTGTTTTCTTGCAGATGACCCAGGAACAGTGCCCTCATAGAAACAATGTCCAGAGTACTGAAAAACCACAAGTGTATAAAGTGGGGATCTATGGTTGGCGGAAACGTTGCCTTTACTTCTTTGTCCTACTCCTCATGATCCTCATAGTGGTCAACCTTGCTCTCACCATCTGGATCCTCAAAGTTATGAACTTCACTATAGTAAGTGCAGTCTTTTACTCTGGCCTTCATTTCCACCTGCCGGGCATCGATTCTTTGACCGACTTAGAAGCGAGCAAAAATAACAGGTCTCCATCGTAGTGATCTGCCAATTCTCTCTCTGCATTCTCTAAGCTTCAGCTAGGCAAACTACTGCTTTCATTTGCCTCTCAGTGGTCGATATGTTCAGGTTTTCACACATAGCTTCAGTTTTTTGAGACCAGCATCTTTTCAGCTTTTCCTACTGTGCTTCGGGTCTTGATTAATTGGATGTACAGCAGTGCTGGATCAAAGGAGGGGCCATGGGGCAGAAATGTCACAGAACCCAAAACCCATCCATCGACGCAACACCCTCTATAAACATACTCTCAAAACTTTCATGTAACATTTGTATGGTGATTTAGTACTTTGTAGAATCTACATCCTTAGAGGACTGGTACAGGGGATGCACTCTCTGCAGAGGAACTGTGAGGAAATCTGTTGCTGTCTGTCCATGTTTGCTAATAAGAAACATTTAGGAAAAAAAAAAAAGATTGTTGTGAATATATAATGTTCATTTTGTATTTGGAATGTATGTAAATGAATGTGGAGTGTGTGTATTTGAGGATGTTAACTGTGACAGGATGATTGACAGGCCAGACAGGCCACAGTGGTCTGTGATATTATGTCCCAAAACTTCTCTGCTCTTCTGATACACACTCAAAGTAAGTAACAAAGACTGACAGAGTTGTCAGAAGCTTAGTGAGGGTGACGTTGAAGTCATGCGACCGTGGTGTAGTACATTTGTAGCCTACATTTCACTTTTTACTTCTGGTAATTGTATTTAGGCTTCAAAATTCATAAACGTGTTCATTTGTGAAGATTATCATGATGAACAAAACATGTAAGGAACAAGAAACTTTATGTTGGTCACAGAGCTTATTTTAATAATAATCCAAAAGCAAGAACACTTATCTTTGTTATTTTGTTGTTGTTGTTGTTGTTGTTGTTGTTGTTGTTGTTGCGATTTTCTCCATGCATTAAATCTCTAGACACGCAGACAGTCTCCATCTATTGCTGTAGTAATCCTCAGCACCTGCGATGAGTCATGGTTGTGTGTGTGTGTGTTCTTGGGGAAATGACATGCTGTCCTTTTTCCAATGCATTAAAGATGGAGAGAGACCTGTTCCAAAAAAAAAAAAAAAAAAAAAAGTGCACATGACGGACATTAGCCGAGCGACCACAGAAAGATAGAGATGGCGGATAAAAAACAAAAGAGGAAAACGTCTGCGGAACAAAAGAAGGCTTACACCGTGTCTACACAGCTAAAGTCTGTCTACACTGGACGTGACAAAGCGACCGTTGAAAATCATTTTGAAATTTGTGTTAATACCTCATAAATAGAACGCGGCAGTAGTTTACTGTCGGGGATTTGTCGTGTCACGCCACGCCGCGTCCAGTGTAGACAGGATCACTGATTATAATGAGTTTTGCTTTGTTTCACAGAACTAATCGTTGCATGGGTTGTGTACGTATGTGTGGGGGCGGAGCTATCAAAATAGGGGCGAGACCCTTTTGGGGTAGGGGCGTGTTTGTTTTGGTCATTTGATATATCAACATTGGCTACCAGAAATCACTTATCCCACCTTTAAAGGGGACATAACACACACAGTTTCACCCAATCTCATGTTAATCTTGAGTACCTACAGAGTAGTATTGCATCCTTCATATCTCCAAAAGGTCTTTAGTTTTATCATATTTATAAAAGAAAGATACAGCTTTACGATTCTTTCTGAAAAAAGCCGAGCACCTGGAGGTGCGCCATGGGTGGAGCTAAGGAGTGACGATTGACGCGCACTTGAGCGCCGATCGCCAACAAAACAGAGACATTTGATGCCGTTTCACTTACCATCTGCAGTTCTGAATCATGATCGGGATCTTTTACAGCTGGGACTGCTCCATCTATTAGTATCAAACAATATGCAAATCCAGCGTCGAACTGGGCCTTGTTTATAAAATGTTCGTCAACAAACACACTTGAGGATTTCCGTTGCTACCCCGAACAAACAAACTGCATCCACTGTTTACGTAACGCTGGGTTCTTCGGGAGGCTGAACAAGGTTATCTTTCCCTCACAACCAAAAACATACTTCTTTAGAGACATTCTTCCTGAGCGAGTCCCATGCAGTGCAGCCGAATGAAGTGCATTGATGGGCACGCTCTTGCTCTCGCTCTGGTTGATGCGTGCACGGGCGTGTTCTTCCGGGAGAAATGCCTATATAAGGAGTTCCACCCTCGTTTACGTCATGAAGAGCCACGATCGAAAACAACTCTCCGAAACTTGTATGAACCAGGAAGTAAGATTTTTTGTCACAGAAATACTGTTATACATCCAAATTGTTTTTTGAAACTTTGTCCATGCTTAGCATGAGAATCCAACTCTTTAACAGTGTAAACAACTCTGCATGAAACCGCATTGTACCCCCCTTTAAATTCCACACAAAGAATGCCAGTGACTATCCCATCCAGTACACAGTCTGATTGGTTTAGTCAAACAGAAATTTGATTTGAATTAAAACCTTTAAAGGGGACCTATTAAGCAAAAATCACTTTTATAAGGTGTTTGAACACAGTTGTGTGTGTGGAAACAACCAGCCTATATTGGTAAAAATCCACCCACTCATTTTTTTTTAATAATCTCAAAAAATGATAGTCTCTCAGAACGAGCGGTTTCAGATTCTCCCTAGGTACACGTCACCAAAGGGAAAAAGTCCCGCCCATTTGTGACACTGCCCTATAAGCATAGACAGCTGTCCGACTCCGCCATGTTTACTTGCTGTAGCTGCTGGAGATATACAATGTCAGCGCCAAAGAGGCATTTCAAGTGTTGTGTTTTTGGATGCACCAATGAACATAGGAGTCTCGATAACAGGCTTGTACTAATTGTGGAATGTTTTTTTTTTTTTTTTTTTTGCACAGGCTAGCACTGCTATTGCCAAAACTTGAGCTCTTGAAGCTCCACCCTCTTCTCCAGGAGCACCAGCTTATTTGCATTTAAAGCGACATAGCCTACTCAAAAATAGAGCATTTTGGCTCATACCCTAAAAGTGGCAAATTTAACAAGCTATAAAAAAATTATCTGTTGGGTATTTTGTGCTAAAACTTCACATACACACTCTGGGGATATCAGAGACTTATTTTACATCTTGTAAAAAGGAACATAATAGGTCCCCTATAATTAAGATGTTACCACAGGAAGCACATACTTCGGTTACTTGATAAAATATTTTACAGTATAGGCCTGGGGTCTAATCCCTGTGACTAAAATGAGTTTGCAGTGTAGATATTGTAACTTATGTAGATTAAATGTTTATGCAAAATGTGGGGTGATACTTCAACTCATGATACTTGATTTTATTGAGATTCTGAGCTTTCCTGGGAAGGGAGTGTTACTCTGGAGTAATATGGTGTGAAGGACATTGGGTTGTCAAGGGGCCTGTGGAGATCAGGTCTGTACAGAGTGTAGATGCAGATGAGCAGCTGGATGTTTCCCTGATTTATGTCACCTCAAATTGCAGGGTGGCAGCTTGGTGTAGGCTGTAGTGTCAGGGCTGGAAGATAATTAAATATTTAGTGTCCTCAGATGCCAAAGGATGGTGCATATCAATGTTGACATCAGATGAGAATGTATTAGAAATTGAGATTGCACATCCTTTTCTTTTCACGCAGTAGTCATTCTCTAGACCAGTGGTTCTCAAACCTGTCCTGGAGGACCCCCTGCCCTGCACATTTTGTACGTCTCCCTAATCAGACACACCCAATTTAGTTCTTGCAGTCTCTACTAACGAGCTGATGAGTGGAATCAGGTGTGTTAGATAAGGGAGACATACGTAAGATGCAGGGCAGGAGGGTCTCCAGAACAGGTTTGGGAACCACTGCCCTAGACAAAATGTAATTAACATTATTATATTAATTTGATTAAAACTTCTGAATGGTACTATATTAATGTCTTAATTTCCAAGCTATTTGGCAGTGCATGTCCATTTCAGGACTGATGAGGCATGTTTTACCTCTCAGAGGTGATTTTATAATATTTTGACAAGTCTCTGCGATCCATAAATGCCGAGATCCCATCCACCATGGTCAAACTGTGGTATATCCACAGTGTTCATTTGTTAAAGTTTTTATATATATATATATATATATATATATATATATATATATATATATATATATATTTATTTATTTATTTATTTTTTTTTTTTGCATGTATGGATAGACACTTTTCTATCACTGTACTAACAGCATTGAAAACGACATCAATTTGAAAATGATCAACTTACAGCACATTCTTACAGCATATTCTTACACAACTTACAGCAATTCAACAAATTGTTTATATATATAAATCTTCAAGAATATTCTGAAGACCGATACAAGCTAAATGATTAATTCAGTACTCACAGTCTCATATAGTGGAATAATAAATAAAATCAAGTTCAAGTTCATTTATTTATCAAGCACATTTAAAAACAGCCATAAGACTGACCAAAGTGCTGTACATTAAAATCAAACCATAAACACATAAAACAGAGATAATACAACATATAGATTAAAAACCAAAAGGAATGACAGATAGACATTCTTAAAGTAAAAATCCAGACCATAATACAGTGTAATAAGTATGGGATATTAGTAGGCCAGATCAAACAAGTGTGTTTTTAAAAGTGACTTGAAAACGGATAGGGAAGATGCTGCCTAATTCAGGCGGCAGATTGTTCCATAACCGAGGCCCAACCACAGAGAAAGAAGTTCAATCCTTCTACGTTTAAGTTTGGACTGTGGGACCAAGGTGGAGATTCTGATCACTGGATCTTAGACTTCTAGTGGGAGTATAAAAATGCAACAGCTCTGAAAGATAGCTAGGGGCTTGGTTATGTAAAGATTTGTACACCAATAAGAGAATTTTAAAATCGATTCTAAATTGAATAGGCAGCCAGTGGAGGGCCCTCAGTATAGGGGTGATGTGATCACATTTGCGACTATTTTGAATAAATCTAGCAGCAGTGTTTTGGACCAATTGTAGGTGAATGATTTGTGATTTTTGAAATACCGTAATATAGTGAGTTGCAGTAATCTAAGCGTGAGGTAATAAAGGCGTGGACAATAGTCTCTAACGTTGTAACATTTAAAAAGTGTTTGATTTTAGACAGCAAGCATAGTTGGTAAAAACTGGAACCAATTACAGAAGAGATATGTTTATCCAATTTTAATGACTCATCGAAATGGACACCCAGATTTCACACCCGAGAAGATCTAGAGGCCGATAAGCTGTCCAGATCTAGGCTGGTAGCCTGAGAATGATCAGTAGGACTAAAAACAATCACCTCTGGTTTATCTTCATTTAATGTTAAATTTTTGAGCTAGCCAGATTTTGACCTCTTCTAAGCACCTTATTAAAGTACAAAGTGCTGAAAGATCATTTTTCTTAATGGGTAAATAAATCTGGGTGTCATCAGCGTAGAAATGGAAAGACACCCCATGCTTTCTTAGAATGGAACCCAAAGGAAACATGTACAGGGAAAAAAGGGAGGGCGCCAAAATCGAGCCTTGAGGGAGGCCACAGGTGAGATGAGCAATGGAGGAAGAGAAGTTACCCACTTTAACAAAAAAATTTTCTGTCAGATAAAAATGACTGAAACCACTTAAGAACCGTACCTTTTTAGGCCCACGTCTGACTCTAATCTGGATATCAAAACAGAGTGGTCCACAGTATCAAATGCTGCTGATAGATCTAAAAAAACCAGGACCACAGAATCACCAGAGTCGGTAGCTAAAAGGATATCATTTAACACTCTGAGAAGGGCTGTTTCAGTACTGTGAGCAGATTTAAAACCAGATTGAAAAATGAATAATAAAACTAAAAATGACAGAAAAAAAATCAAATTTAAAATGAGGTGCCTACTTTCAAAAGGTCTAAATGTATATTGTTAAACACATAATTAATTAATTTTACTGTATATAAATACATTTTATTTTATGCAGTATAATTACGTTAAATATAATTTGTAAAAATATCAACACAATGAATTTAGGAATTGAGATCAAGATTCTCTTACACGATTCTCATTTTTTCAACAAATTTATTGCACTCAAGTACTAAAAAAAAACAAAACAAAAAAAAAACAAAACAAAAAAAAAAAAAACAGGACATTTAGTATAATAAAGTGCTGGAGTAACAAAACAATTCTCTTTTCTTTATTTTAGACCCCTTAAAGTGAATCATTTAAAAGCTTTTTGTTATTGAACATAAGAGAACAGTAACAATAATAAATAAAAATAACTAAATAGTACCTGTGCTTTTTGCTCCAATTGGCACAGAACCTTAAAGGTTCTTGGCCAAGAACACTAACCTATCAACATTTTGATGTTTCAGGGAAGAATGCAGGCATGCTACAATGTTCCCCACTGCGCTAAAAACCCTTTCTGATGGGGAACTTGTAGCAGTGATACAGAGGTATTTCCTTGCCAGCACAGACAGTTTTGGATATTGTCCCTTGTGTTCCTTCCACCAGACTATGGGGTCATCTTCGCTGTCAATGTTTCTTGTGAGCAGAAATGAGCCTAGCTCCATGTCAACATCATTCTCTTGAGAAGAAGCATCAGATGGTGCTGCTGCCTCATTGCCCTTTGCTGCTTTAAAAAAAACTGCTTAAGGTCTTTCTCTTCTTTTCTACAGGGGTCAGAGAAGGCTGGGCGCTGGGGGAAGTTGTGGGGGGACTTTGCTGGAAAAGAGAAAAGATCACTTAATCTTAATATTCTACACTTGCTAACAAAAGTAACATCTCAGCAGTTAAAAACTAAGGTGGGTTAGTTAAATCAAATTCAATTATTTGCAGCTGTAAACAATGTAGCCTAATGTAAATTTCGTACTCTGTGAGACAATAAATATCATGAATCATGTAAAGATATAATTACCATATCAGTGCTAGTCATCTCATTCTTCAGTCTGTCCTTGACACTGACTTTGTCCTCGCTGACATAGTCCAGTTTAAACCGTGGATCCAATACTGTGGCTATGTTGAGCAGTTCCTGAGTGTGTGGATCACTATATTTTCCTTTAAGGTAATGCAGGATTTTTGACTTAATTGACCGTGCGAGATCTGTATCATCTTCCTGCACTGCCATCATTGTCTCAAAAAGGTGGAGGACCGGGCTTGACTGAGGAGATAGTAACATGCTGCTCTCCTGACAGAGCATCAGTAAAATCTGCCAGTGGGGTGAGCGTCTTGTTGATCACTTCAAGGACTTTGATATCCTGCCAGGTTGGTGTCAGGTGTCTAGCCTTCTGGTCAGAGGAGAGAACATGTCCAATACCAGTTTGCTGTTCAAGGATCCTCTGGACCATAGCTTGTCGGGATCCCCGTCTTGTTGGGCACTCTGTTTTAAGCTGGTGTTCAGGCAGGTTGAGCTCCTTTTGGGCAATAGCAAGCTCCCTCCTCCGCTTCCAACTATGGCTGATGTAGGCCACAAGCTTTTTGCAAAGACCCACAGCACGGTCAATCCGTGAATCTTTCATTGCATTCTCTACAAATAAAAATATGCTTTATCAACTCTGCAGTAAATTAATTTGACATTCCATACATTTTCTTGCATTAAATGTTAACCCTTAAATGCATGAATGTTTTGCCAATCGTTATTACAAATTCTTTAGCGACCCGGACCTATATATCCAGCACGGATGCATCTCTAACTGCTGCAATAGCACAAAACTCTCTTGATATTTTAAGAACAGTTATAGAAGTATAAAATAAAGCATATTTCGTTAGCTTTTGAAACTTAAAAGGGTTCAATTTGAGCAGATGATTTTATCATGGCTGTCATCGTCAGAGCGTACTTTCACAGTATATTCAGCATCTGGCTCATATTTGCGATCTCAACCATATTCTCAAAACGATCATTTTCAATGACTTCATATTCAATATTTTGATCACTGTCAGCTTATTTACCACATCCAACATCAAATGGCAGTGACATTTATATTTCATTGCATATAGTAATTGCTCTGCAATAAAGCCATTCAAATCAATTCAATTTTTGCTGATGATATTCGTTTGTTCTATGCCTGCCGTAATTATGTGTGAAACATCAGGTCATCAGTGGCTACGTTTCCCAGACAGCAAGCAGTGTCGGCCCAGATCCGGCCCACATCTGGCCCGCATGGATTTCACACGGGCCAGATGTGGGCCGGACCTGGGCCAAAACTATGTTGCTGTCTGGGTTACATGCACAATTTTTGGTTCAATCGTACTGAATTCATTCCGATTGATGAATCTGAATGTAGTGTTTACATGAACGCTAAATAAAGTGATCGGGTTGATGTGCGCGTTTGTCACAAGCTTCAAATCAGAATCTTTTATTTATTTTTTTGACATGCCCACACTGCACAAATCTAGAGTTTCTCACTGTTTGCACATAATAACCACTCTCCTACACTGTTTCTTTATTTGTTTTTAAACAGCAGAATTAATATTTTTCCATTTCTGGATAAATATGCATATAAACCGCAGTGCCGTGCTGCTCATATTTATCATGCAGAAAAATGCCCCTCCCCGCGCACAAAACGGGTTGCCTGTGGATGAGAGTCCGAAACAAGGACTGGTGGGAGGTTGTCCTGCTCCACTTCACAATTGCCCAGTTAAAGGAGAGTTTTATAATGACAGGACACGCACTCATACAACATTTTATTCAAAAGGATGAACTGCTCGTTCTGCGCGTCATACATCATTACGCTATTTCTGCGTCATTGCACATGCGCAGTCCTTTCAGTTTCGGTTTTTTAAATCCGATCGAGTGTTTACATGCAGGCTCAATCGGATTAGAAAAGGAATAAACCACCCCCTTCAATCCGATTGAAATTTCATTCCGATCGAGCTCAGTCAGATCGATTAAGGTGTTTACATTAAGCCTTTTCAGTTCGATTGAGCCGTCAATCCGATTACAAACAGATTATTTGGTTGCATGTAAACATAGCCATTGTATAAAACAGTGCTACCTTGAGGAAAAAAGATGCATTGCACATATTGAGTCATCAGATATGTAAATATAGTTGCGCAGAAAAAAATACTTACACATTTACATACCTCCGGCGTCTAGCGACCCTATACACTTTTTACAAAAAATTAATCAGAAAACAGGCATTCTTTTATATTTTAATATTTTTTTCTTGTTATATTGTTTATAATGAATAGATTGAGGAATACTAAGAAAGCTGATGTCTAACTTCAAAAAAGGAAGGAGGGAGAGGGAGGAGAATGATGTAGCGAGTCGCTAAAGACCCGAGGAATGCATTTAAGGGTTAAAATAGCTATTAAAATTAAATATAATGGGGCAAACATAAAGCAGGATAGACTTAATTGTGTGTGCTTTTACTTTAACTTTTTTTTAAATCTAAATTTTAAATAAAAGTAATTAGTTAAAAAGGCACAGATTAAAATGTAGAAACATACAATACAATCCTCAATGTTCATTTAAGCCTCAGAGTAAAAATGGGCCCATTTATACTTTTATTTTTTCATCTTATGTCTGGTTTATGTATGTATATATTAGGGCTGCATGATAAATCGAAATGAAATTGCGATTAGGCAAATGCTGCAATTGTCATGCGCATCTTGTCAGTGAACTGCGGCTCTGTGTAATAAATGCTGCTCCATCTGAAACTAGGTGATGGAGATTTACTGCTGATTACAGAATCTGCTTTACTGACAAAATGCGCATGACAATCGCATTAGATCAGTGGTTCTCAAACCTCTCCATGAAGTACCCCCAGCACTGCACATTTTGTATGTCTCCTTATATCCAGAGGTGGAAAGAGTATGAAAATATTTTACTCAAGTAAAAGTACCATTACATTAATGAAATTTTACTTAAGTACAAGTAAAAGTACCAGTCTAAAAATCTACTCAAGTAAAAGTAAAAAGTAGCTTGTTTAAAATTTACTTTAAAAATGGGATAGGCCAAGGGTGTCAAACTCAGTTCCTGGAGGGCCACAGCCCTGCACAGTTTAGATATAACCCTAATTAAACACATCTGATCCAGCTAATCTAATCATTTAGGCTTATTTGAAAACTACATGGTATGTGTTTTGGAGCAGGGTTGGAACTAAACTCGGCAGGTGCTGCGGCTCTCCAGGAACTGAGTTTGACACCCCTGGGATAGGCCTATAAATCTCAAACTAGTTGTTTTTAATTAAAGGAATCAGTTATTTAGAATAATAAATCATTTGGGCTGTTACCAGGCAAATTAAATCAATATCAACAAAATTCATCTTTGCAATGCATAGGAAACACAGAAGCTTCGTCTGAAGTGGCTTTTAGATGTATTTACACACTGCAGGACATGAATGCATTTAACCTGCAGTTACAAATGCAGGAATGTTTTGATAAGACATAAAATGTTGCATACTCATCTGAAATTATATTAAAAAAAAAAAAAAAAAAATCAAAAGGTACTTTTAAATGTGAAATTAAAACCACCAGTAGGTGTCACCAAGTCACTGTTAATAAGTGAGTCATTGCGACAGAACCGAATCATTTAAACATTTGATTCATTCAGGAACAAAACACCCTCATGGTGCTCAGAGACGCAAAACAGTGCTGTGGCTGTGTTTGGGATTATTTTTGTTGTCCAAATAGAGCAAAAACAGGCAATATGATGTCTAAAATACAAGTCTCTTAATTACCTTCTTGTTTATTGAACTGTTGTGTAAAAAAAAAAAAAAAAAAAAATTCTATATGCAATCATGATTTTTGGAGGAAAAACGGCACTCTTCGTGTGATATTGATTTACTATATGAAATGATATAAATACACATTTTCTGCCAGTATATCTTCAATTTTGTGATCATTGTAAATGCATTTTAACAGACTGAATCACGCAGTGAAAGAACGCACTCTAAATGCACACACGCACTATCTACTAGACTTCACTGCACTCTGTCGGAGTGTTTTGTTTAGTTTTTGGCTAAATACTGATAATGTCAAATCGCACATCGTTAAAACAACAATTACGATATTATCGCAGACGATATATCGCACACCCTGCACCACTGTCTTTTTGGCTAATGTGTGCAAAACCTTTTGCTAAACTTCCAAAGCTTCATTTTTAATCACCAATGCAATGATGCAAGTATTTACCTTACCTCTACATGCTTGCGAAGGGGTGATGTCGAGATTTTATAAGCAGCTAGTTTGGTCTCCCTAGGCAAACACAGCTTACACTGCATAATAGAGCATAAACATGGCCAGGGGTTCTTCATTTCCTTCGAGTTCAGCCGAATACGACAGGGTTTCGTTTTCAGCTGGGTCTGCACCATTAACGCCTGTCTTGTCCGTCTGCATCTTTCTTGTGATTTTAGCGCCAGTTTGTTCTCCTGCCCATTATTTACTGCAGTAGTTTCCAGGGAGTGATTTTTTTTATTTTTTTTTATTTATTTTTTTTTACTCAGTAATGTGTTTTAAAATGTAGCGAAGTACAATACTTCAAACAAAATATACTTAAGTAAAAGTAAAATTACAGATTTTAAAAATTACTTTAAAAAGTAGAAGTAGCCTACACAAAAAAGCTGCTCAATTACAGCAACGCGAGTAAATTTAATTCGTTGCTTTCCACCTCTGCTAATATCTGACACACCCACTTCAGGTCTTGCAGTCTCCACTAATGAGCTGATGAATTGAATTAGGTGTGATAGATGAGGGAGACATACAAAATGTGCAGGGCTGGGGGTACTCCAGGACAGGTTTGAGAACCACTGCATTAGATTAATTGTGCAGCCCTAAATAGTACCTTATGTGTTATGTGTTCTTATTTTATTCTGTTTTCTGTCATAGGTCAATTATTTAATTAAAAAAAAAAAAACACACACATAAGGACACATTTTTCTGATTTAAATGAAAATATAAAAATGTTACTGGGTGTTTAATACACAGCTCACAGCCAGATGTAGCCTATGGCCAAAACATTGAAGCCTTGTTCAGGGAGGCTGCTTTTACAATGTTTGCTCCACTGTCTGTGGTGCTGCACACCATTTTTTCCTCCTCCAAACTCCAGGAGTTGAGACTCTCCTTTAGTCCCTGTGCCAGTTCCTCGCCAGTGTGATCAGCAGGGAAGAACGCCGTCTGTAGACAGCGGCTTTTCATGTTGAAGTCACTTGTTCTGAAATGGGCTGTCAAGCTTAAATACAGCTCCATGGTTCGGCTTGACCATAGGTCTGCGGTTGCCGCAAAGTTCTGCATATTTTGCAGTTCTTACTTGACTGTCATTCGACACTGAGTGTATAGACCTGGCAGTGCAACAGATGAAAATAGCTGCGAGAGGGCAAAGAGTAGCGCTTGTCTAAAGTCTTTATCTTTGCCTTAAATCCCTCGTTTTCAGCGGTGTTGATTGGAGCCATGTCTTTAGCTAAATGATAAGCGATGGCGTTTGTTATCTTTTTGTGCCGCTGGGAACTTGGAGGGTATGGCGATGCTCCGTACAACGTCTGAGTTACGGAAGTTTGTGTGGTCTGGCGACTAGTATTTTGAGGTGTGGCTCCCTTGTCTTTCATGGCTAACTCATACTGTATTTTGTGGTGACGTTTGAGGTGATTGTAGAGATTGGTGTTACCTCGCGGTACTGCGACGATGCCAAAGCACTGCTTACAAATTATGACTCTTTGCGCATCGTCTTCAGGTTTAAACCTGAAAAAGTTCCACACGGTGGAATGTGCTCCTTTTGTGAGTGACAGCGGAACATGGCCAATGGGGGAGAGGAGAGGAGAGAAGAGAAGAGATCGAGATTTATGATTGATTGGTGAATTAATAGTGTTTTTTTTTTTTATTGTGTGAGTGACCAATAACGCGTGAATGCAGCATGATCTGAATGCAGGGAAATACACGGAAGTGAATCGCCGTCATTTAGAAATGAGATCGCATTTATGTATGAATTGAAATCGTGAATTTTTTTTTTTTTTTTTTTTTTTTTTTTCCGATTAATCGTGCAGCCCTAGTATATGATCATGCTGTCATTCATTCAAGTGTTTTAAAACTATTCAAGCACGATAAGAAGCAAAAGGGAACTCCATTCTGTACACGTTGTCTGTATTTCCTCGTTCATCCTCTTTTCATTCACCTAATAGGTTTTGGCAATAGGACCAAAATCTTATTTGACATTAAGATAAATTTTATTTCATGATAACAATATATATATATATACACTGCTCAAAAAAATTAAAGGAACACTTTTTAATCAGAGTATAGCATCAAGTCAATTAAAATTCTGGGATATTGAT